>JANPYM010000014.1:380460-460957 GCA_025890175.1 Ciborinia camelliae
GGGAGAGGGGGTGGATGGGGTGGATGGGGGTGGAGATGGGGTGAAGGGGGGGGAATTTGGAGTGAAGTTTGGATTAAGTATTGGATGGATGGGTAAATAGATGAAGGGGAGAGGGGAGTGAGAAATGGGGAGTGAAGAGGAGTGATTTGTTGAAATTTATGGAGAGAATTAGTGGATTAATGGATGGGTAGGTGGTTCTCGCGAACGGGTGGCGAAGGGTTATGGTTATGGATGTGCATTTGGATATGAATATGGCTGGGGGTTATAGATGGCGATTTATCATATATGAGGTTATACATTATATTTTAGATTTGGTAGAGTATGAAAGTATAGGTATCACCTCGGGTGATGACACAAGATGTATGATAACTAATTGATTGATATGGAGCCCCTTATATGTCCATGCGGTGACTAATATGGTCACGTGCTAACCACGTTCCCATTCACTAATCACATGCTCGATTCACTGGTATCACAACAGAAAGCTTGAAATCTTGAAGCTTGAATGGAGGGGAGGGGATGTATTGTTTGGTAAAGGGGGGTGATGAAATAAGGTTGGCGATTTGGATAGGGATAGGAGGGATGGATGGTGGAAACTGGAAGAAGGGGAGAGGAAGGGAGGGAAAGAATATCGATTGATTGGGTAAGAGATGAGAATGGTTGGCTAAAGGTGCGAATGGATTTGGAACTTTTCTGTACCCATCGATCGATCTACACTTTACCTTTCCCGGTTCATGGATCTTCTCATCGATGGAGGAGCAGGAAGTCAAGAGATATCGATCTTGAAGATCGGAAGTGTGAGTGGGTTTTGATTTTGGAGGAGATGTGGGATGGGATGGGATAGGATAGGTTTATACGAGGATTCTTGGCTCAATATGGTTATGTATGATATGATATGGGTGAAACGGGATAGGATGAAATGGGATAAATCGATACTAACCGGATAGATTGAAGATCAAATTACCAAGTCGATACAAGCAAGCGATTTACAAACAAGATAGGTCAGCATAACTTCATAAGCTGGAGGGCGTTGTGCAGAAATGACTCCATATTTAGCTGAACTGGCGAATGGACTAGAATAGATGGATGCAGATAAGTGGAGACTGGATTGTCACTAAAGGAGGGGTAAGTGGATATGGATTTGGGGCAGTGTGGGTAATAGTCCGGACCGCAGTTTATCGATGAGAGGTTTTGGATTCCTTGAATTCGGTTGGAACTGGAAGATTTGAATTATTTTCAGTTTAATTTGAAGGAATTGGAAATAAGAAATCGATTCAAATGATCAGCTTATGTTTAACGATTTATCACTTCTCAAAAGTTGAACACTTGAATCTAGTCTACCAGTCCGGGTTAATAGACACGCTGATTTGGAGATGCTGGCGATCTTTGCTCTGAGTGTTGAAGTTGTGAGGTCAAAGGAGAGGGTCAGATGGACTGGGAAATGGTATGTTCATAATGTTATATACGAGGTTGTGGAGGTTGTAGTGTTGATATTGGTATTTGTGGGTTTTCACATGATAAGAACGCTGCGACTAGTTCTTTCAAATTTCAGTACTCATATATTAATATATCAAGGAAAGGCTTTATGGAATGGATGGTGCAGTTGGTTGGTTCAGGTGGTGCGCTTGTGCAGATGTGCTGGGCTATGTATGTGTATGCATGGCAGCTCAGCAGCTGCAGTCAGCGGGAGAGTTAGCATAGCATGATGCAGAGTAACAAATTGGGGTCTTGAGGTGTGATTGATCAAGCTTTTAAGTCTTGGGAGATGGGGAAAGAAACTTTGGTTTGTGGGTTTGGGTTTTGAGGATGGGGAGCTCATATCTTATCTTTATTTTGGTATTGGGAGGTGGATAAATGACGGGAAATATTGTAATCTTGAATTGGGGACGATTGGATGATGATTACACCAGAAAAATTCGGCATATAGCCTAATAGACTTTGTAAGATAGAGATAGAGGGACAGGTGAGCAGATCTTGTAAAACCCGTGGAGAAACTTGTCAAATCAATGCACGGAGTAGAGAATCTTTCTTTAATCAATATATTCGCTCTTAACAGGACACTACGCAATATTCGCTCGCTACACTATCTGAGCTCTTCTTTTTCTTCAACCTCATCGTTTTTGATATCTTTACCAATTTCACCATTAACTAGTGTTCCCATCCAAGGTTTGAGTATCTTTTCATCCTTGCCAATCAAATCAGCTTTCCACTTGGCAAGCCAGTTTACTTTACTTCCCTTATCCTAGCCATTACTTTCTCCTGTAAGGTTAACTTCTTCCTTAACTGTAGATGATGTTGCCCCAGAATTCTTAGCTTTCCATTCTGTCTTGACCTTCCTCCAACCTTCCTCCAACCTTCCTCCTCACTTTTCACTCTGACATTCCCCTCTCTACCCCCTTCATACCCATCCCAATACCTCGCTTCCCCCCACCACTCGCACCTCTTCCTCGTCCACTCATCTACCTACTTGTCCTTCTCTTCTACCTTCAAATCTGCCTCTGGCACAATTATACTTCCATTTTACCTCCAGCCAAGTACTACAATTCCATTTTTATATACTGGGAACTCTGGTTCTATTAATCCACGTTTTGGATCTCCTTCTTTTACAAAGCCGACGATGTAGCCTTGAAGTGTTTGTGCCACGATGACTGTAGAAGGGATAACTTTGCCTATGTTGAATATTGTTGGGTCAGAAGGTGGATGTTGGTAGAACTGTAGATAGGGTTAGAATCTTGATCTCATCCATCTTATGAGAAATGTAAAGAAATCGGTGTCAAGAAAAGAAAGGACTAACCGAAAACCCAACATCCTGTGAATGAACTCCCGGGTGTACCCCAAAAACATACTTATAAGTCCCCTCATCCCCAAAAGCATCAATCAAAAACACCGCATTACAAATCGTGCTCAACTCCGCCGTCGCATTCGCAACTCTCAATAGTTCATCCAAGTTCCCTCTTCTTCACGTCTGTAAACATTATCCCTTCATAGGAATTATGAGCTACACTGTCTGGTGCAAAGGTCGAGGCATTGAAGAAACCACATGGACTTCCATCTTGGTTCTTATGGCCAAATGTGAAGCCTCCTCCATGTAGCCAAAACATTACTGGTACTATCGTCTCATCAGTATTTCCATTCACCAACTAAGAAATATAAAGTCACTGACGTGGAATAAAATTATCGTCCGCCTCCACCGCCTCAATTAGCACTTCCGGTACTATCACATCCAACAATAAACAATCCTCATCTTGCTACCCTACAGGACCCTCTTCAAATTGGTTGGGTCTCAAATGTCCTGGATCTGTATTAGAAGAGAGTCCTAAACTCCATGATGCGATAAGGAGAGCGGCATCTTGTGTCCACCCTGGATAGGCTTGGGGGCATATATGCCTGATGGAGCCATTGTTGATGAGGTCCAGTGTTCTACTTAGTATTTCCCATATTCTGTATACGGGCCTGTATAATGGTGAGTTCTACATTTTTGATACGTATTTAGGTATATGATATTGAATTTTATATTACTAAAAATATTGTATATCATTATAATATTAAATATTATTGGTAAACAAGCCTACCGCAAAAGAGAAAATATCGAAAAAAATTATAAATAAGCTATTAATAGTACCATAAAAACCTATTTATAATTAAGATTCGTAGATTCGTAGATTCGTAAATTCGTAAATTCGTAGGTTTGTAAAATCGTAGGTTCGTAGATTCGTAAAATCATAGGATCGTAGGTTCGTAGGATCGAAGGGAGGAGGTAGGTTTAGAGGGAGGAGGTAGGTTTAGAGGGAGGAGGTAGGTTTAGAGGGAGGAGGTAGGCAGTGTTCTACTTAGTATTTCCCGTATTCCGTATACGGGCCCGTATAGTGGTAGGTTCTACATTTTTGATACGTATTTAGGTATGTGATATTGAATTCCATACCACTGAAAATATTGCATATCATTATAATATTGAATACCACTGGTAAGATACGCAAATACGGGATTCCTATTGGTGCGGCATATGTCGCATTCCTAATTTTGAAGCTATTCCCATTTTTCAATTAATCCCTTGCAATATTAATCGAATAGGAATAGCTTCAAAAATTGGAATGGCTTCAAATGGAAATGGCTTCAAAAATTGGAATGGCTTCAAATGGGAATAGCTTCAAAAATCGATAATGCAATATAGGAATTTCAATGTTTTTTTAGTATTTCAGTATTTTTCTAGTATTTCAGTATATCCTTATAAATACTCGTATTAGGTAATACTTACGCAAGTAGTATAATTCCTTTTTTATACATACGATATACCGTATGAGATCCTCAATACGCGCCACCGTTGTACGGTAGTATACTAAGTAGAACACTGGAGGTAGGTTTAGAGGAAAAAGGTAAGTTTAAAGGGAGAAGGTAGGTTTAGAAAGAAGAGATAGGTTTAAAGGGAGGAGGTAGGTTTAGAGGGAGGAGGTAGGTTTAGAGAAAGAAGATAAGTTCGGAGAAAGGAAATAGGTTCGTAGATTCGTAAATTCGTAGGTTTGTAGAATCGAAGGGAGGAAGTAGGTTCGAAGGGAGGAGGTAAGTTCGGAGGAAGGAATCGTACGATTTTTAGGTTTTTAGATTTGTAGGTTCGTAGGTTCGTAGATTCGTAGATTCGTAGGTTCGTAGGTTCGTAGAATCGTAGAATCGGAGGGAGGAGGTAGGTTTAGAGGGAGGAGGTAGGATCGGAGGGAGGAGGTAGGTTCGGAGGAAGGAATCGTATGATTTTTAGGTTTTTAGATTAGTAGGTTCGTAGGTTCGTAGATTCGTAGGATCGGAGGGAGGAGGTAGGATCGGAGGGAGGAGGTAGGATCGGAGGGAGGAGGTAGGTTCGGAGGGAGGAGGTAGGTTCGGAGGAAGGAATCGTACGATTTTTAGGTTTTTAGATTCGTAGATTCGTAGGTTCGTAGGTTTGTAGGTTCGTAGATTCGTAGAATCGGAGGGAGGAGGTAGGATCGGAGGGAGGAGGTAGGTTTAGAGGGAGAAGGTAGGTTCGGAGGAAGGAGGTAGGTTTAGAGGGAGAAGGTAGGTTCGGAGAAAGAAATCGTATGATTTTTAGGTTTTTAGATTTGTAAGATCGAAGAGAAAAGGTAGATTCGTAGATTCGTAAATTCATAAATTCGTAAATTCGTAGGTTGTAGGTTCGTAAATTCGTAAGTAAAGTAAATATATAAACCTCGCTGTCGCCACCCCTGTCACCCAATTAAATCACTTAATTATAAAAACTTCAACAACTTCTTCAAAATTGTTTATTTCGAATCGGGCTTATCAATTTTTTAATCAAAACCTACTACTTTATATATATATACTATAAATTTGAAGAATTTCGAACTGAAAACCCAATGGAAAAGTACATTTAATCAATTGTTACTATATCATCTACTATCTACTATACTATAATCGATAGATTATTATAATAAACTATCATAATAATCTATCATAGTAATCTATAGACTACCATAACGTTTCTTATTTTTAATCTAACTTTCTATAATAGAAAATCTTCCACATTAGAAAATGGAAGCAAGATTCCTTATACAAAATTTTATACCGAAGTTTATCCATACGGAATCTACATTACTCCATGTTATATATGCAAATACGGGGTTCCTATTGATGCGGCATTTATCGCATTATCGATTTTTTGAGGTTATTCCGATTTTTCGATTAATCTTTTGCAATATTATCGAGCAATTCTTTATAATATTATCGATTAATCTTTTGCAATATTATAAATTAATATTGCAAGGGATTAATCGAAAAATGGGAATAGTTTCAAAAATGGGAATAGCTTCAAAAATGGGAATAACTTTAAAAATGGGAATAGCTTTAAAAATGAGAATAGCTTCAAATGGGAATAGCTTCAAATGGGAATAGCTTCAAAAATGGGAATAGCTTCAAAAATGGGAATAGCTTCAAAAATGGGAATAGCTTCAAATGAGAATAGCTTCAAATGGGAATAGCTTCAAAAATCGATAATGCAATATAGAAATTTCAGTATTTTTCTAGTATTTCAGTATATCCTTACAAATACTTGTATTAGGTGATACCTATGCAAGTGGTGTAGTTCGTTTTTCACACGTACGATATACTGTAACCTATGCAAGTGGTGTAGTTCGTTTTTCACACGTACGATATACTGTATGAAACGCTCAATACGCGCCACCGTTGTACGGTAGTATACTAAGTAGAACACTGATGAGGTCTGAGGTACCAATAATTTGAACTAATTTGGAGAATCGGAGACTGCCTAGGGGAGGGGTAGCGTAGGGAATGTTGCTGAAATTTTGGTAACGGCCAGTGGACTAGGTTGGGAGTATTTTAGTTCGGTATTATAGGGGTACGGGATGAAGGGGAAACCGACATTAAAGAAAGCTTGACGATTTTCATATCCCAGATCTATTTTTGGTCCAGGAATAGGAGGTTTCTTAATAGCTGGATTGATTGTAGTTGGTGGAGAAATAGCATGATGAAATCAAAATGCTTCCACTGAAGCAATTATGGATGCAAAATTTGTCAGGAGCTTGATCTTGAGATTCGACAGAGAAGAATGCTTCAAGACTGCAGGAAATATTTGGGGTATCAGGGTATCTTGTATGTGAGATTTTGATACATTATCATACTGCTACCTGAGTTCACTTTGAAATCATGAACTATATTTTAATTACGATGTAACGCCGGGTGGATTTTGCACGGAGATTTATGTAATGTTTTCTTCTTATTGTTGATATTATTGTTGTGTATCGAGCTAGTGTATGTAGAACTACTTTATATCAACACTTTTTATTTCAAAAAGTTGCACAATCTCCCAATTTATCCAGGCACATTTTCGCACAAGTATGCATTGTTTTATGCTCTTTGTGCTGGGGGTCGTTGGTGAATTAGAATACCTTTTCCTGATTTTCTATAATTTGACTTACTTTCCAACCTGCAAATTCAAAATGCAAACGTAGCACAGAAAGCAACCGGTCGCCATTGGAAGTCACTTTTCAACAATTGTGGGAAAACTGAGACAGATCAAGAGATAGTATATAACACAACTTCGCGGTTCTACAGCACTTAGCCTTCGAGGTTCTGGGATACTCTAATATCTCATTTTATGATCAAACTTGTCCCTAAGACAATATATCATGAATCTGGCGGTTGAACAAAACTGTGATGACGGATGAACCTATGATATAGGCTCTTGGTGATATGTATATATTCTGAAAAGTAAACTTAGCATCCTCGCGATGTACGAATCGAATCAAAACAAGAAATATACTATATCTAGGTACCTTATAATATCTTTCAATGCTCGAATTCATATTGACTGAAATTTTACCTCATGCTTGAATGCCTGATGATACCTACCTGTCAATGTTCCGATTCGTATTCCGCAATCAAATGGTTTCATAGGCCCAATTTGAAAGTAGTGTGTTTGTTTGGTGTGCGATTTGTCTCGTACATTACGATGCACACAGGCTCCGATATCATTTCATCATGCATTGGAATTTTGAAATCGGAACAAATACGAAGGGCCCATCACAGCTTTCCTAAAGCCCCTCAACACAATACCTTAGAGGGATAGGTCTGATGAATTATGCGCGGTTTAGATTGGGCGAAAGAATTATTAGTAAAAGTCTTCGTTTTGATAGTCGGTGCCATTTTTTTTGCCTGCTGACTTCAAACTGTATTTGAAAAATCCCAAGTTGGGTACCTAGTGGCAAATTAGGGGTGATTAGCGGCAAGTTAAAAGCTTCGAAGAAGGTCAGCTCTAGTCTACGATTAATTTGAGAATTTTAGAACAAAACTGCAGTTTGGCAACAATACGATTTATATCGCAATGCGTTTGTGTGATTCTAACATAATTTTAACAGTCTATTCTCAATATTATCTAATGTGCCCGGCCCGGCCTGAACTTCTGTGTAGTGCAATATAATCATGGGTACTTGGATTGCCACCCCTAGCTTAACCGAAACCGATATACATGAGAGATACGGTGCAGAGAAAATTGTGTGGAAAGAGAATAGAATTAAAGAAGAGAGCGATATGCTTAATAGCGATCCTCAACCTAAAGATACCACCGTGGATTCTGGAAAGGAAACTCTTATGGTTAATGTAGCGATTATGGACGGGGGAAATAAACCTTTCAATTGTCCTTGGCTAACCAACTCGGAGCTACCTTCATCTTAAAAGAAACGCACGCAGTCAATTGTTTTCCAGCGTCTAGAAAAGGGAGGTACGTAAGCTCAATAAGTCTGTGGAGTAGATTATATTCAAGGTGAAATAATGTTTAAACTTCCAAATTATTCAAGTAGACTAGAGATTAGACGTTTCTACATTACCACAGTACCGAAAATTGGAGAGAAACAAAGCGTTATAACAGTGATCTTTAACAAATAATAATTATGGCTTTATATGAAAGCGCGGCGGGACATATACCTACCTACTTTAGGAAGCCACCGATAACCCTATAAGGTGACAACGTTTTATCCTTGCACTTTCCCACAACCCACAAGCTTGGTCTTTCCTTATAGTATGTATCAGTATGTATGATCCCCTCCACTTCCCCAAAAAACAACAATCTTCTCTTCTCAAATTTTCAACTTTTTTGCGCATCATCTGTTGGGTATCAATTTTGTAATTCTCAATCAATTATCACTTACTTGAAGTTAACAAGGGTACTGAAACATGGCTAGAAACTCAATAAATACAGAGCATACTGCAAGTCCACCACCATCATCTAGGTTACAATACCGGCCCTTAGATCGAACTAAAAACGAGTTCCGCCTCCTCAAAATTCTCCCTCCAGCCTGCATCATCCCGAAATCTTCCGACCCTCTCAAATTTTCTTCTGAGCCTATATACTGTCAGCTTCAATATGACTATATACCAGTCATTGACAGCCAAGTTAGCATAAGAAAAAGGGATTTGGGAGCGAAAATGTTGAAAGTTCTTTCCGATAGAAGAATCAGGAGTCAATTGCCAATAGACAAGAAGAATCTTAACGAGTTCAACAAGGACAGAAAAGAAGTTCTCCATGAATTACATAAGATCTCCCAGCAAGTCATGAGAGGATGGGGACCAGAAAATAATTCCTTAGAAGTATATAACTTCAGGGAGAAGTCATTTGAAGAATGGCTAAGAACATGGATCTGGACGCCCTTGACTGATAATAACAATCACATTAGACAACACTCTTTATCATATTTTGCTCTCTCTTATGTCTCGCACGACAAACCACAGCTCACCTTGAGCAGGACAACTCTCGGAACAGAGTTAATAGACGGGTCAGGTGTAAGGAAGGCAAGGTCCCTCCTATTGGAGGGGTTAAATAAAATGCCAGACAATATCGACGAAGCTTGTGGAAAATCCGATAATGTGGCTGAATTTGTAAAGATCTTCGTTGATGACATTCCTGTCCTAGTCAGCAAGAATCTCGAGAAAGCCTTGCGCACAATGCGGGAAATTCCAGAAATTGCCAGTGGGACAAGAATTTGGGTTGATGCACTCTGCATCAATCAAAAGGATACTAAGGAGAGGAGCTTTGAGGTAAAGCGCATGGGTGAAATATATCGGAATGCCGACAGAGTAATCTCATTTCTAGGAGAGGAAAGCGATCAGTCTGGTCACATTCTTGAATTTTTGGATAATATTGGGGAGGAGGTGAGGCGAACGCGGAAACAGTTCCCACCTGTTATATTCGAGGGCCCCAAACGAAGGGAAAAGATTTCCGTGCTGGCCAAGCTTGTTGATCGAAATTACTTTAGTCACATATGGATTATCCAGGAAGTCATCCAAGGTGGCGATAAGAGCGTGTTGATTTGTGGTGCAAGGAAATTTTCATGGATAAACTTGTTGAAATTTGGGGAGGCATGTTCTGAGTCTTGGGGCCCGGAAACTGAGATCTCCGACGAATTGATGGAGGGAACAATCAAATTGAATTATCTGGCATATTTGTATCATTATTTTCGAGAATATTGTGACGAAGATAGAACTTCTCTGGTCAAAAATCCTCCTTGGTTTCGCATCGCGAGTTCTCATCAAGCTACAGATTCGAGGGATTTGATTTATGGCATGATGAGTCTTCTACCAAAGAAACTCAGCGATTTGATAAATGTCGACTATGCATCGCACAATCGTTTTGTAGATGTTATGAGAACATTTGCTGAAGCGTACATGAAAAGTACTCAGTCCTTAAATTGGATTCTTCACAGATATTACATACCGTTCATAGGCCACAGAGACTGGCCAACATGGGTACCAAACTTAGCCCAGCAGGCTGAGGCAGCCACCTGGGATTGGCCAATAAATACCAAAGACTCAGCTTGTCCGAACATTCCCTGCAAATTTTCTGTCGAAATGCATGAGGAGACAGGTAGACACCTGTTGATTTGCCAAGGTATGTATGTTGATGTGATCGATATGGCAGCGGAAAACGTCTCGACAATTGCTCTGCGCAAAAGGAAAGCGATGGCCAAGACGCTAAACTTGATTTTCGCAGAAAAAAGCGGACAGATCGATCCCATAACTTTGAAAAAGAAATATGCCAATTTAGAGACTATTGTCAGATCGATTGAAAGACAAGAGTCATTTATTATAACTGACTCTGATGAATCCGACGAAGACATGCTGCAACCATATCGGAATCACGAGATGAAAGGAGCTCGCACTCACCGATACCATAACGTGGGAGGTCTCATAGTTGCACTTCACTCGTGCTTTTCCTTTATGGACTTATATCCCATTCGGGAATACAATATATTCTACTATCCCCCTAACGGCTCCGAAATTACCGAAAGACCCCTCCAACAAAATATTTTAAAAGCTTTTTTAAGAACCGAAGTGCCTTATTCTTTCTACGACTTCGAGTGGCTACGTGATCCTTTCTCCTCCTTTAAACTCTGGAACACCACCTTCCGAGACCTATTTCCCATAGAAGACGTTGTTTACAATCGAGCTCAGCCTAGAAGAATGCTTGGTGAAGCAAGTAAGGCTGTATTAGGGAGATTGTTTACCACGATGAATGGATATGTGGGCGTGACATTCGGGAATGTGAGGAGTGGAGATGAGGTTTGGTTGTTAGCGGGCTGCCAGAAGCCCGTTCTTTTGAGAAAGAGTAAGAAGGTAGAGGGTTCATATGAGCTTCTGGGTGGAGTTCATATTCCGGGAATTATGAAAGGAGAGGCTCTGTGGGGAACGGAGAGGCATGAGTTTGAGAGAGTTTCGATTTGTTGAGGGAGATGGCCTTCGTTTATTAGGGGCGCAATAACTCAAGTCTTGAAGAAGTATTCTATTAGCTTATTACTATTGGCACTAAATGAAAAATTAAGTATATTCAAAAGCCTACTATGATTGTTAACAGGACTTTGTTTAAATTACTTTTTCGGAATATTCATTTCGTCCCATGCTATGTTTAGACATCAAGCATTCTATCATTCAATGCTGATTGTTCTATTTACTACTATGATTTCGAAGGGCTCAGAAATGAGGCCTTGGGGAATGAAGCTTTGGAAAGAGGCCCTTGTAATCGAGAAAGTGGCTCAATTGGCTGCACCTGAAAATAGATATCTAAAATTTTACCCGACAAAACTTTCCATCTCTTTCTAATAGTTGGAGAAAATCAGGCGAATACGTATATATACGTACACTATATCTACTTAAAGGCTCCAGAATTTGAAGCGAAGAGCAAAGTCCACCCATCAGGCGCTAGAGCAGCTATACTGAAGTTTGAAACGACTTATACGAAGCCTGAGTGGTCAATGAAATGAATATGGTACGCAAATATCATACGCAAACACAACACTTGAGAGCCGATTGTAAATACTAAAGTGTCAAAGACAGTAACTGGAGGACACTTAAAGATACAAGATACTCGACGAACATCATAGTATCCAAGCTCTACTGCATCGATAATTCAAATTCAAGATGAAAGGTTTTGATTTACATGCTACACATACTTTTCTACTAAAGGAACCCCTGGCGATGGATTAAAGCTTATGGCTTACTGTTTCTTGTAGGACTAAAGAGCTTTAAAATAACTCCCTATATGGCATGTAACTTATAGAATGTGTAGCAGGACTAATCACTTAAAACGTACTAGTAAAGTTAGGCAAACTCCAAAGAAAGTTGAAGATTCTCTTCACTCCTTGGTAATACAAAAGAAGCTCTCCATCCGAGTTTGATTATAGTAAGGATGACTGAACGAAATGGTAAAAATGATATAGGGGTGTGCAGATAAATGAGGGACGACCCAAGCGTAGAATTCCCATCTAATAGTCTACTAATGGCAAATTCCGAGAAGAAAGGATTACAGGTTCTCTCTACTGTGCACTTAATTACCAGATCTTGGGGTTCGTTAAAGAGGACAAGAACGTGAGTTCAATGACAAAAAATAACACTGATCGGATGATGGTAAAAAAGAGGGCAGTCAAAGTCACACCTCCATATGAATAGCCTGATCCAATATGATGCCTAGCCTAACGCTGATTTGAACTGTGGTAGCTTTTCGACCGCGGCGGCATTTCTAGAGAAACATTGTCCAGAACGTCATTCCTGGCGATTGGGGGGGCCAAAGGTGCAAAAGTTTGAGGCATGTCTTGTATATAACATATGATTAACACAGATTCGATTGGTGAATCTCATATATCGGGGAAAGAAATAGTAAGTACTACCGCGTTTTAGATGACCAGTTGATCAGGTAGATTCTACTTTCCTGACCAAGCATCTTCGGGTTTACTTATAGGTGATTGATGTTATAAAAGAAGTGGAATTGTCCATCAATGTACGTTATCTACTCCAAGCCAAACCAACAAGATTTTGCATGACTTAACTTGAAGACCCACTTTAACCACGCCTTCTGAGTCGGGACTCCATAAGAAGATTATATAAAACGACAGTGATAATATTTCAAATGTTTGACGGAGAGAGAAGAAAGGACGATCATTGGACAACAAATTTAGTATCCATAAATAGAGACGACAGAGAGGGATTTTGTCATGTAGGTACCTAGAAGAAAGACCATTTACGGGCTTGTATTGAACATGGGACAGTATCAACCCGTCTGACTTTGGGGTGCCGCATTACAGAGTGATTGCGAGGAACTTTGTATCCTGACAGCGACTATTAAATACTACTCGCATGATAAAGTTCATTTTCCCAGTGGATCTAGGACGTCCAGGAAAACGAGTCATATAGGGACGGGTGGGGGTCAGGATTCGCCACGAAAATGGAGTAAGGAACTTAGAAAGTGATATAAAGGCACACAGAATTGGCTTCGGATAGGAGATAAACAGAGAAGATCTTGAAAGAAATATTTTCAGCAAATGGTGTCTTGTGAGCACAGTACTTGTAAAACTCCCTGTGAAACTGTTTTGAGATGAGTTTTCGATGGGTTCTTGAGGGAATGGGTACTGTAATTGTGCTTATGGTGACAATAAATAGAGATTAGGTGACAGTATCAATGATGAGATGAGAAAGATTTAGGATGATTGTTGTTTAAGGGACAGTGAAACCACCAATGGCGTTTGGATGATGGTCGCGGCATGCTTTACTAGGACTTCAGACCAACGAAGGCTTATCCAAATCTCAGAGTATCTTCTAAATGAATGTGTTCCGATGCAAGAGACTATGGGGAGTGTTTAAGATTTGTGGCAGAAAAATTGAAAATCTTGAGTACCGTCAATCTAGCGTCTTATATATGCATAGATTGATCTTCTCCCGGGGGAAGAGTAGATCGGAATGATCTACATATACATAAGAAGGACAACACATACTCAAGTCAGGCTATCATTTCAACAGTCGATGAAGGAAGAATTGCTCATAAAGAGTGGGCTTCATCACTGATTGACCATCCAACAGTGGGTACGCGGATTGATAACAAGACATGAAAGTTGAACGCCATGATATTCTCGCAATATTGTTTTGTGCAGTCTAAAGCTTGATCCAATCATTCAAAATAAAACAAATAATGAGACCATATAAATTAAATAAAATCAATTGATGTTTGGATTAATAATTGTAATTTTTCAAAATTCGAAAGCTCTTTATGATTCCGTGTACTCAGTGTTGATCTACCGAAAATCTTCCAAACATTCACTTCTAACCCCCTCCTCCATGCTTGCGATTGTCCCACGGTTCGAATCCCTTTAAGAAGCAGCTATATAAGTCATCACAAAATCAATAATACTCCAGTGTGTAGATGAAAGCAACTAGATGAAACAACTAGGGAGCGACGTGAGGCTCTTCTGAGCCTGAGGAATCAGGCATCTACTATCCATGTATTTAGTCGAGAGGCCTAACCTCTCGCAAGCCTTATTAGCCTTCCTGTTGATATAAAATAGTTCTTCATACACTAGCTCGATACACAACAATAACAAAACTTCCTACACAACCAATAAGACTTCTATGCCATGGCCTTTTCAGCGAGCTATTCTGTGTGATTCGGGGAATACACATGTTTGAAGAGGGATCAAATATTACATCGATTCTAAAAGAATGAGCAGCGGAGCAAGAGGGAAACGATAAACTATCATCTGATGAGAAATGCCTTCTGTCAACAGTTTTTCGACTTGAAAAACGACAGCAGTCATTAGAATGTCGTATATCCTTGTCCCAGACCTGGACATCAACTTGGATGCACAGGAAAAATATCATTGAATACCTAGTAATATATTAAAGACGCCGCTACTCACCAGAATTCTCTCCCTCAAAATCGGATGGGAAAAGCAGATGTGATTATTGTATCGATTCTACAACTAGATTACAGTGTTTATATATCCAGAAGTTCCGAATTTTGAAAAAAATAATGAGGGCGGACTGGTGAATTAAATGGAAAAAAGAAGGTTATCTCACTCTCCACCCGCTATATCTTCTCCTCTTTCCAAATAATTCACTGGCCACAAACTCAGGCACCCCTTTCCCAGACTCTCCGCATTTCCCCTCCTACTCTACACATAAAAGAACATCCAAAAGTATTACAACGTCATCAAATAAACTGAAAGTACAATGGACCATTTCTAGTTTTATATCCAACTCTGAATTAGATCTATTGGGAATGGATGAAAGTTCAGATGGTATGGGAACATTTAGACTAAGATTACATGAGAGGAGAGAGAGGAGATGCGACGAGATGGCAGATATAGCGACGACAATAAAATATAGTAATAACAAATTTTGTTGCAAGTGATAGTTGAAACCCAAACTAAAAATATATAACCCACATTATGTGTCTATAGATGAGAGGAAATGATTGTCAAAAGGCCTTGCCATATCACACAATCGGGTGCCACTGACATGCAAACTGTTTATTCATCCATATAGGCAAAAATGTAACTTATGGATTCCACCTTGATCTTAATAGAACTTATATACCACGCACCCTACTCCGAATTAGTTCCCCATCTTTCCCCAGAATTCACTTGCCCCTCTTCACCACCAAATTTAGTAGGACTAAACCAACTGAATACCTACATCTCAAAACAATGCCTAGGTAACAAAGACGCACTTTCTTACTCCCCTGTTCCACCCATATTAATTCACTACATGGGAATATAATCCACACTCTTCTCAACCTCCAAGACTTCTTCAGATTATAAAAAAAGTCCCTCAACTCAGCTAAAAAAAAACCCTATACAAGTATGGTCAATTCAAACTAGACAATTCAAACTATGCAAAACATGGCCGTCCATTTGCATCACAACGTCTTCAATTCAACCATATCACCTCCCAACATCTCCCCCAGAATCCCCTCTACCCTATTACATTTGCGCTTTCCTTCCAGCCCCATGAGTATTCCATATCATCCTATACCTATAGTAAAATTCCAAATTCCAACGTAAAATAAGGCGAAATAAAAGACAACAATACATACATACATAGATATCATAATACCTATGTAAATACCTAATAACAACAACCCCAACTCGAATCAACATAACAGAAAGTAAATGTAAAATAAACAACAACAACAAAACCCATCAATGCAGTCAAATTCAATTCAATCATCACACCACCAATCCACACGACCAGCACCCCAGCCCCATAACAAACTTCCTCCAGAATCTCCAGCCTCTCCAACTTCCAAGAACCGAAGACCACACAAACAGAGACTTCCCGAAATTAAATCGTCGAGCTTTTACTCTTCGTTCCAACTTGCAGATGTCAACTCGGTTCTTCAGAGAATTAGAATTCTTATATAGCCAGAACCGCAACCCAGCCCCAGCCCAAAACTTCGGAACCAAATCACGTCACGTCCCATCGCCTTCCCGCTGGAGTGCTGCAGATTCCAAGTTGAATGAATCTTCCAGATTCAATATCAGTGGATAGATACTACTAGTACCTGCCTCCCCGGTATCCTACTTCCACGCAATCGTTCTCTCAAATCTTTGTTTCCTTGTGGTTTTTTCACCCTCGCGATTTCCCCTGGACTTATTTCCCTTTCCCCCCCCACCCCCCCCAACCCAACATAAAAAGCGCGCTTCACCCCTCCCAGATCTTTACAACGGCACCAAACACCAAACACCATAGATAACTTTTGCTCCAGGCTGATTGTTCAATTGCATTGCGGCGCTCTGTATATCTACTTCCACTCTCTGCATTTCCATTTCCACTTCTACTTCCACTAGCACACCCCTTGCACATGCCCGAGGAATATTGTAAGATCTCATCTCTCATCCTAGACCTCGGGACGAAGAAGAGAGGTATCTCATCTCTCATCTCTCATCTCTCATCTTTTCTCTCATTTCATCTCTCATCCTCCCGCCCATCTCCAGTATCAACAAAAAGAGTAATCGATGACCTTTACCTACCTACCCTACCTACCCTACCTACCCTACCTACCCTACCTACCCTACCTACCCTACCTACCCTACCTACCCTACCTACCCTACCTACCCTACCTACCCTACCTACCCTACCTACCCTACCTACCCTACCTACCCTACCTACCCTACCTACCCTACCTACCCTACCTACCCTACCTACCCTACCTACCCTACCTACCCTACCTACCCTACCTACCCATCTCCCCCCATTACCCCTCTCCCCCATTTCCACCCCCCATCAATCAATCTCCACCCCCATCAATCAATCCACACTCCTCCCACACTCCTCCCATTCATCCCATCCACCCTCCTCCCATTCATCCCATCCACCCTCCTCCCACTCATCCCTCCCACTCTACCCCCCCATCCACACTCCCCCCTCCCAACTCCCCAACTCATAAAATACACTATACTACTACTAGGTAGGTAGGTAGATAAATAGATGCACCAACAAACTAATAACTACCTAATTAGTAAACCCCCTCATTTGATATCATTTCCATCATTTCCATTTCCATCATTTCCATCATTTACATCATCATTTCCATCATCATCATCATCACAAAAGACACCTACACAATGCATCGTACATGTAAATGTAAACATAAACATAAACATAAACATAAACATAAATGTAAATACAATGTAATTCTTTCTATATTCCGGGTATTTAGTATGTATTTCCATCAAAAGCCTTCAAGGCTTCTGTGTAGCCAGAATCGCTCTTCAGTATCAATCCATTCTATCAATCACAATCACACCTCCCAGCCCATCCATCCACCAACCTACCAATCCATGCCAACCAACGCTATGCCGCGAAAAAAAGTCCCTCCCCCCCAAAATCGCTCTCAAGTCATCAATCATCTATCTACCCTCCCCTGTGCTAGGCGCACCAGGAACCATATCCAGGACCTCCAATTTCGTGGGCATTTCCTCTCTATTCTTTCCCTCCACCACACTAATCGGTCCCAAGTCCGCTACATTCGTGTCTCCACCCCCAAGCAACGCAATACTGCTAATAACATCCGCTGGTTCCAAGAGATGCCATTTGGCCAATGTTGGTTTGCTTGATGCTCCCACTGTGACTGTAAAGACGTGGTTTACGTCCAGATCACTATTATTCAATGCTCTGAACATATCTTCATCCGTAGTATCGTCTCCAGCGCAAATGGTGAATTCGGGAGGTTGACCGACTTCTTTGCCGTAGGAGTCGACGAGACGTTTGGCGATGGAACCTTTGTTGATGAAGGTTGGGCGGACCTCAAGATTGGCTTTACCAGTCATGACTTCAACGTCCCAAGCCTTACCAACAGTGGACTCGAGCTCTTTTTGACATTCACGGGACATGCGTTCACCAAGTTCTGGATCTGAAGGACGGTAATGCCATGTCAAGGCGCAGCGTTTGCGTTCAATGAAGGAACCTAAATTTTGTTAGCTAGAGGTCATATGAAAGTGAAATAGGAATGATACGAACCTGGAGTTTTCTCGGTATATTTCTGGAAACACTCCATAACCTCCTTTTGCCAGCCCATGTCAAATTTCTCAGCGAGATTCTCCCATTCTTGACTACCTGGGTGACGCATAAAACTACCGTGTTCAGCACTGAATCCTAGCTCTGGAATATGTCCTAAATGTTGTCCCAAGAACTCTTGATCTCTACCGCTAATAATCCAAATAGCGTTTTTAGGATCAGCTGCGAGAGCTTTCAATGTGCGGTACAATTTGTCGGATGGTAAAGCTGCAGCAGGATCTCTGACGATAGGTGTAAGAGTACCATCATAATCGAACATGAATAACCTCTTTTTGGCGGCGCGGTATTGGACCAACATGGAAGCTTTATCCAATAGAGGTGTTGCAAATGCTTGATTGTCGGTACTAATTTTTGTGATTAATGATCGAACGACACTCTTAGTCCAAACTTGAATATCATTTTGAAAAATATAGTCAGATAATTTCTGGTGAAGCTCGGCCTTTTTTTCCGAAGTCATCTCTAACGCATATTGAATGTTATCAGCGACGGTGGTCATATCCCATGGGTTGATATGCATGGCTCCCTCCAAAACTGCAGCTGATCCAGAGAATTCGGATATGATCAAGGGACCATGATTTTCTTTTTGGCAAACAACATACTCCAAACTTGTTGTGTTCATGCCATCACGCACACTAGTGATTAAACCAACGTCTGCCACTCGAAGAAGAGCAAGATACTCTTCCTGTGAAAGATATTGAGGATAATGTTGAACGGGCGAGAAACTCAAGGAGCCATATAGACCATTAATCTTTGCAACAAGTTCAGCAACATTAGCCGCGATCTTGTTTCCAGAATCCTCTCTTTCTTCCTCAACACTGGTTGGACTTGTGACCTGTACCAACACAACCTTCTGACGCCATTCTGGGAAGTTTTCCAAGAAGCGTTCAAAGGCCATGAGCTTTTGTGCAACACCTCTAACACTGTCAAGGCGATCTCGGCCGACAATGATTTTTTTGCCTGCATATAATTCCTTCAATGCGGCAACTTTTTCATCGACAGCAGGATCTCCGAAAGCGAGCTTTTCAACATTTCGTGCATCGATTCCAATAGGGAAGGCCACCACATCACATCTTGCACCATATGCTTCGACACCTGCGCTTGTTGACGGGAATCCTAGAATACGAGTACAGCAGGAATTAAAGTGCCGAGTGTAACTGAATGATTGTAACCCAACCAAATTTGAGCTTAAAACACCCTCCAATATCTCCTTTCTTCTCGGTAAGCATCGAAGAAATTCGCTACTGGGGAATGGAATATGTAGGTAAAAGAGGATGCTCATATGTGGGACTCGTTGTCTAAGCATACTTGGAAGAAGTAAAAGATGATAGTCGTGGACCATAACAAGGTCTCCAGGTTTGTAAACCTCGAGAATTCTGTTCGCAAATTTTTGGTTCATTCGATAATAATCGGCCCATGATTGTCTTTCTTGTCGACCATTTGTGGGTTCATGTTGTTTGTAATGGAACAGAGTATATAGTTCATGCTCTGCGAACCTTCTCCATCTTGCTTGATCTTTCAAGCAAATGCTCCCATCTTCACTGGTATCTGCATCATCACATAGCCAAACAGGGACTATTTTTCCATGTTGTTCATTTGCGAGTTGTTTTTCCAGTCGTTGCCTATCTTCACTTGTAATGAACAATCCCTCATTTTCTGGCGGAGTTGGAGCCATGGTAACGCCATCAACTGGAATCGGCGCCGAGTTCTTATTGAACGGAACTCTGTTTGTTGGGGGCTGCAATCGTATAGGTTGTCCTCCAAGTGGAGGGGTATCTGGAGGTGTGAGATCTTCGACCGGGTTGATTTCTCCAGTCCAGCCAACGAGTGTATGATTCCATGGCGATTTGTCCGAGGCAAGATATTTGTATGAGTCGAACTGAGAAGAACCACCATGTCTTTGCGACCATGTCTACATGATTGTTAGTACCAGAAATGGCGGGGGAAAATCTCCGCACATACCCAATCTGCGCCTTTTCTGTACATCAGAGATTGTTGTAGGCAGAATGTCGCAGAAATGATTCCTCCAGTCAAACCCAATGATGGATGCGCAGCTCGCGGATCAAGGTCTGATAAAGAACCTTGTCTCTCACGACCGGTAGGCAAGCTCATTCTACGAAGAACTTCTTGATTTGATAGTGTGCCAGTAGTGGCATCAGATGGTGACGTTGCCATGATTGAAGTGTAATTGAAGCCTTGTAAGAAATAGTTTTCCTCGTCGATTTCGAGTGATTTATCTTCGGGTTTATCGTCTTCGTATGCCCTCAAATAAATTGCCGGGGTGACTGGGACGTTGGTTATAGATGGACTTAAAGCTGGGTGTCGAGTAATCTGTTTCTTGAGAGCTGCTGGTCTTCGTGGAAGAGGGGGGACTGCTGATGCTGGCGACTCAGTGAAGCCTGGGCTCAACGAGTTTTCTGTATTCTCTGCCATGATGAAAGGTAAGTAAAAGGTTATGTAGGAATTGTAATTCTATTTAAAGTATTCGCAGAAGAGAAAGTCATCAAAAGGTGCGATAGGAAGTGGTTATTTTTAGGTAGAGCGGGATGATAGGTTTTTGGTATAGTGGTGAATTAGGTGAATAGAGGGGTCAAAGGAGGGTTGCGTTTGGTGAAACCTGCGAATGATTCCCCAAGGCTCAATTGAATAACGATTTTGGCTGAATGGAAAACGCAGGAAAGTTTCGTGTCTTCAATCCGACTTTTCCCTTTGGCAGATGTCCGCTACGTTTTTCAATCCTTTTGGGTAGGAACGTGGGAACGTGGTCAAGTGGTTGGAATAAGGAAAGACCGCATTATACTCCGTAGAAAATCTTGGAATGGGTAGAAATGAGATTCTGGCACACCTTGAAATATTCCAAAAATTCTGAGATCTGATTTCTGACGCAAGACAGCCCACCAAGTTGCTTGCGGCTTCCCGGAGCAAAAGCTCAGGTCGTACAATAATAATAATAATGAGTATGTGACGTAATTTATGCTGCTTGCGTTTTAACGAATGACAAGCAAGATCTTGGTAAATATAATAAAATCAGATATATATGGTTTTTATCTTTTCGCTAAGGATGAATTTCTTGAGGTTGTGTATTGATGTTGATGTTGATGTTGACGTTGATGTTGATATTGAGGCTATCTTGCGCTTTGAGACGGGAAGGAGGGTTTTGAAGGGATGTTAAGGGGAAAAGGGAGTAGAAGAAGAATAGAGTTTACACTTTCCTGGGAACGGGAGCGACATACATAGCTAGGTTTTGTTCCATGCGACACTATTAAAATCCATCTGATATGCTTTCTCGTTTCTACCTATTTCGTAAAGCTAGTCACTACTCCATAAATGTAATTAGCTGTACATTACTTTGCTTTGGAGGGGCCACCTGGGCATGGAGGGGACATGGAGGGGGCATGGAGTACGACCTCATGGAGGGCATTTCCAATTTCCAAGGTTGAAATCATGGAAATGGCTCAATACGGTAATATGGAGACTATAATTGTATTAAATCGGGTCATGATGGGACGATGATTGGCTCGATGGATAGATCCGATATTGGGAATGGGGGTTATTTTAATGGAGAACATGAGGAAGCCAACGAATGAGATGTCGTATCTGTATCTTAGCACTCCTCCCTACCACCTCTCTACCTTGTCAGGATTTCACGATAGAACACCTTGGAAGTTAACCAGAACTGGGGCGAGGAAGGAGAGAACTTAATTCTAACCGGTTGTGTGTGACTCGTGAGTCTGTCTGTGACTTGTGGGTGTGGATGTGGGTGTGTGTGTATGTGTGTGGGTGCGGGTGCCAATGCCAATGCCAACAATTAAATTTATTAGTGTCGGTGATGCCAAAAATGGCTCTCCGCTAGGTACCTGGGAGGTCGGTAGGTACCTCCAGGGCTATGCTTATACTCCGTACTTGATGTTCTGGTGGCGCTGGTGTTCTAGATTTGTTCCATTCTAATTTATCTGGTATCGTATCGTATCGGCCGGTATGGAAGGTGGAGGGAAGTAGAAGGTAGATAGACCTCCAGGGTATTAATAGTAAGTTGCGTTGTCCACAATCTCTCAGCTCAGCTCAGCTCAGCTCAGAAAATAGCTCTCCAAACGGTCCTTTTACCAACTCTGGCCCTCGAGATGAGATGGGTTAATGTCCAGTCTGAAAGCGTGTTGGAACTTGAGCATTTAAAAGGTTGATGGGTATTATTGGAAGATATTTGACCACCTGGGCATGTTTATACCTAGTATACTGCAGTACAGTACAGCACTCATCGTCTCCATCTGCATACCTACCCATATCAAACATTAACTGCAGTCCTTTTTAAGATCTGGCCATTTTGAGCATACACGCGCACGGCACTGTCTGTACTAACCACCTTATCAGACTTGAGCCAGACCAAACATTTGTCCTTCGTCCCTTCCCCTTGAAAATTGTCTCTGCTTCTGCTTCACCCAACCTTTTCATCTCAATTATTGAAAAGAAAGTATAATTCCCCCTTCCTTACTGTTCACCGATCGATGCGTTATCATAATCTTACCTCACTCCACGGGTGCATATTTCTCCAGGGTTTCATCTGCTTAACGTTTGTTTCCCCATCAATCCTTTTTCAAGCATCCATCCATCCATTCACCAACAAAGTGCATTGTTGTGGCTGGTGTGTGGGGTAAATTTGTGGTGACTGTTCCGCCGTATGTTACAACACAACTCCCTCATTCTCGACATCGCACCGCAACCTCACCGGATTGCCACCATCCATTAATGGGATATGTGATGCTAATAATAAGACTATAATTTGGTATTCCTCATTTATTTCTCTTATAGCTTTATTCCATTCTATCCTATCCTATTCCATTATATTTACTTAATTTATACTGCATCGCGTTCTCTCAAGTATACGGAGTAGGTAGTTTACTCTAGCACTTTTCTCTAAAAAAAACTTTCTATATTAAGAGCATTTCAGCAGTTTAACTCTCAATTCGTATTTCTGGCGCTCAAATGATATCATCTTGCTGAAGCCAGCAGACATCCCTCATTCACTGAGAGCCATGATTAATTTGGTCTGTTCTCACTCATTATCATTCCCTTGTATCTTCTGTAGTCCAGTCGCTCTCTATTTTTTAAAAGTAACTCCACGTAACGTCCTAGCCTATCAAATCTGAATTCTTAATCTGATTGATTCCCTTTCTTCTATTCTTTGTAATTTTGTGATATTTTGTTGTTCTCCATTTTCTGAGGTCAATTATCTTTGTACATTTGTACTTGTCCTCGCCGCAATAAGCCTAGCAACTAAACCACAATTCTTTGACAAACTGTAATTGTTATGTCTTAGAGTCAAAACCTTTATATTCAATGGTCTAGAGAAAACTTTACACCATCGTATTGATTGCAAATTCTATACACAACTTATTTTGACAGCATGTGGCGCTTATGAACCTTCGGCATCGCTAAAATCGAGCGCAATAGCAGACAGAACTGGACCCGATGGATACTGATCCCGACTCCCCTATCTTAAGATCCCCAAGAACACCCAAATCAGCAGATTTTCTCAAGGCTATACCATCGGGGAAAGGATACGACAAATTTAAGGAACAAGGTCTTGCTGTCGTTGATAAACTCAATCTTCGAGAATTGGAAAGGAGATTATCATCTCATCTCCCAACTGTCAGTAAATTAATTACCCCAGAAGATTGGCCCGTGGATATCTATCCCATAGGTCACGATGGCAACTATCATGAACTACTAGGTGAGGTAACCATCATCAAAAAGCTTGGCCATGAAGGAAATCAAGGATCTACATTCCTTGCTGAGATAAAAACTGCGCCTCAATACAGCCCCGGAGTCGCGTCAAGCTACAGGGCCAGGCGAACTCTCCACGTGCTTAAAGTGTCTAAAATACGACCTAGATATCAGGGACGCATGCGCTTGGCTCCAAACGATCTGACGGTTTTATCTAATCTTGGCGTATACCATCCCCGCATCATACCGCTCAAAGCCTTTACCACGGAGGGAGACTTTAACATTCTCTACTTTCCATATGCAGATGCGGGCGATCTCGCAACTTTCATAAACATGTGCAGGATCAAAAAAGTAATCATACCGGAAGCATTTATCTGGCACATCATGACCCACCTAATTCAAGCAGTGCACTTTCTTCAACACCCCAAGGCCAATTCCGAATACACCATCTGGCATCTGGATATCAAGCCTGAAAACGTCCTCATGCAGTGGCCACCAAACAGCAGAGATAACTCTGACCTTTATCCGAATATTCAACTTGCAGGGTTTGATTTAGCAATTGAGATCCCCAAAAATCTCCTTGAGAGGAGAGGAGCACATCCTGTAGGACCCCTTGGTTTGAAATTGCCAGGCTTTGCAGGTACAATACCGTATGCGGCCCCGGAACAACTCAGAGGGTATTATAATGCCAAAACGGATGTTTGGGGTATCGGCGCTACGATTCACGAATGCATACATAAATATCCACCCATCACTCCCCAGAGGACCCACTATACCCGTGCCCGGAAATCAGGTACGCATACAGTGTACAACCAACCGCTCTACACGGACCTCGAATGGCGCGGCATGCCAGGAACGCCACGAGTATGTTGGGAAATGCCGGGACATTATTCGGCCATCTTGAAGGAAACTCTCTATCACATGTTGCGGGACGATCCGAGCCCCAAACTTTACCGCGATGATTTCACGAAACGATGCGATATCGAGGATCTGACGGGCTGGCAGGCGACATGGGGTACGCAGGTCAAGTCGGATATCTTTGTCGGCTTGCCCAAGTGGTTCGTGAATGCGAAGGAGGGGAATCTGGGGGATTTGGGCGAACTGGCTACGAAGGGGAGTCATGCGAGGAAGATCATGGGCCAGGATGGATTGGAGGATTGGAGGATGCTTCATTTGTTTGGGGGTTCGGTGGAGGAGTGGGCGGAACAGGCGGAAAGATAGGGAGGGGTTTTTGATTGGCTTTTCCTGGATTTATGGGGCCGGTAGGTGCGGTTTCCACTCTTCTGGGTTGTATATTGTATATAGTCTGATATCAAGGATTCTTCCTGTTGGAATCACCATGGGCGATGGAGAACAAATGTACTATAGTATGCAGTGTATTTGGCTCGAAGCTCTAAAAACTATGCTACAGATCAACTATATATGCCCGCTAGCGCATGCTAGCGCCGTAGCGCGGCGCATGCGCAAGCGTGCCGTAGGCACGTGATTTATCCAACACTTCCTGAAGATTGGATATTGTATTCAGTCTTTTTTCAAAAAAAGATTGTAGAGATAGATACTAGACTGGAAAACAAATATTTTCTACACTTCATCCCCCAAAACGAAAATTCAACCTTATGGTTAAATAAATGGTTAAATACCTTCCTATATCTTTCAGTTAATCTCGTAGTTTTGATTATTTATTTATTTATTTATTTATTTATTTATTTATTTATTTATTTATTTATTTATTTATTTATTTATTTATTTATTTATTTATTTATTTATTTATTTATTTATTTATTTATTTATTTATTTATTTATTTATTTATTTATTTATTTATTTATTTATTTATTTATTTATTTATTTATTTATTTATTTATTTATTTATTTATTTATTTATTTATTTATTTATTTATTTATTTATTTATTTATTTATTTATTTATTTATTTATTTATTTATTTATTTATTTATTTATTTATTTATTTATTTATTTATTTATTTATTTATTTATTTATTTATTTATTTATTTATTTATTTATTTATTTATTTACTTCCCCAAAGAGATAATTTGAGGGAGGTGAAATAGATAGGTTGGTAGGTTGGTAGGTTGGTAGGTTGGTAGGTTGGTAGGTTGGTAGGTTGGTAGGTTGGTAGGTTGGTAGGTTGGTAGGTTGGTAGGTTGGTAGGTTGGTAGGTAGGTAGTGGTGTCGCCGAGAAGTAGAATTTTAACTTTCAAGATGGTATTTCTTGGTGGATTTTCTTGCAATCTTAAGTCCCACCTACTTACCTATATATCGAGTATATATCGAGTATATAAATCACAACTCTACTATCCTCACAGCACAGAAATGTTAATATAGAGGAGATAGTTTGGAGTCTGATATTTCACAGGGCTTGCTGTTCTCTTTTATGTTGGAAGTTTTATTATTATATGTATCTTGATACTTATGGTATTTTCTAGGATGGCATTTCGATTACTTGCGCTTAATATTTGTATGAGTGGTAATGCAATGGATTGGCTTGGAATTGATGGGGATTGTGAATGTGAATTTGATTGTGGTGAGGGGTGTTATAGATAGCTACTAGGTACCTAGTAGGTATGTTTGGCAGTGGGGAATGAGGAAACGTCATGTAGATGATGAGAAGATTCAAGAGAAAGAAAAGGTAGTATGAGGTTTATGACGATGTTAATGATTTAATGACGATACTATCTAGTAATATATAACTATTCCTATACCTAAATAATCATTATGAAATTTTCCATCCAGACTTTCTATTTCCAACCATTTATTCCAGTCCACCACGAAGGAAATATGTAGAGAAACGACTCGTATTCCAATGAATTTAATCCATGTAATTCGCAAATCTTCTTCTTCTTGGACTGATTATTTTATACTATAATTCATCATATTGTGAGGATATTTATATATATATATACCTTCGAAAAGGATTCCGGGAATCGAAGCCCCATTTACAAGTTCCAGATGCAAGCGAACTAATATTCAAGTTACAAGCTCGCCAATCAGACATCGACGCTGAATGGTTATCTATTACGAGAAAGGAAGGAAGGAAGGAACTATTAGATTATTAGACGTGGTATCTACTATTCATGAGAGGAGGCATTTGTTGAGAGGTGTATGTAAATGGAGGAAAAGGGTAGACTTGTAGAGAAATAGAGATCTTAGGAATTTGGAAGTTGAAACCAACAAATGGCTTTATTTTCCCATTCTTTTTTAATGGCGCATCGTATGTATGGAGTTTATATTGAGTAATTGATCTATATCTGCTGGGCTTTTTTTATTAATATGTTGGCGATGGTGAGTGGAAAGTGATGGTGCATGCCTGAGATGATGCGTGGGAATTGATACTTGCTATTACCTTGACTTAGCTGCCATTTGCAATTATCAATTTTACGAATTTTCCATTACGGATATGCAACTCTGACATTGCCCATACTGATCTGAGATGTCCAAGGTGGGAATCAGGGCGAGTTACTCTCCGCAATAGGCGCTACACACCTCAAGTCCTGAAACATTGCAATTTGAAATTCTGGTTGCAAGTTACGCAGTTCATTCGGATGATTATTTATATGATAGATAACATGGAATTTTCGAAGGATTTGCAAATATTCTTTCCTGAGAGAAGAGCTGGGAGATCTCCTCTGCATATCCACAGCACTAGCATGAAAATGTATATAAAGTCCAAAGAAATAGCGCAGTAACCTTACCATTCAATGTGAACCAAGTTTATAGTCAATCATGGCGGATATGTGGAAAAGAAAGTCACCCGGAAATCTCATTTAGAGAGAGATTATTATGTACCTAGTGGCTTTACTCATATTTGCAGGAAATAGTGAAATGTTGAGGTTTTATTTTGCATTAGTAGTTGTCATTTCGCTGGAAATGACAGCAAGAATCATTGAGTTCCGGCAATGGTAAATAGGCACTTGTGTGGACTGTAAATGCGTCCATCAAACTTCATGACAACGTTAATATCGTCGCAAATTAGATGATACTGCATGCAAAATCGTTGAAAGAAATGAAATGATAGCTCTGATATTACGTGTCTCGGAGAGCAGAAGAAACTAAAGAGTTTTTCATCTAGCTTTCTTAAAACAAAATTGAAAAATGGTGAAGTTGCGGATAATATTGAACTTATTAGGTATTGTTGTGTATCGAGCTAGTGTATGTAGAACTATTTTATATCAACAGATAATAATATACGTGATAGGAATTAATGAAAATTGTTTGGAATTGGAGATCGGGAAGTTGGCTATAGCATCATTCAAGTTCCACGAGCAGGCCAGGTAAAAGGAGAGTCTTCACTAACCTTATATATACTCCATATTGCAAGGCTAATACCTAGTCTAACCGAGTCACCTCTGTTCATGATGGGAGCTTATGAAGGTCTTGCGACACGAATAGGTGAATGGGTGGGTGTATTTGGATACCGTAGACAAGAACCACTGAGTCTCTATTCTGCCATGGGAGTTGGAAACCTTTTCCCCAATGTGACAATAATGGTGATGGCATCTCAGGCTTGACGATATATGATGAGTAGCTTATGACAGTGAGTTCAGCAACCCATTTCAAAACAGCATTTTGTAAACTCCGTTCACAGCCCTTGAAAAATAAGCTTGCCCTTTATTTTATCGGCGAAAGCGTATTCTTGGGGAATAAAAATACGTACCGAATCCCCTTGAGTTTGCTAGTTTCATCGAGAGCTCATGTTTGATGTTACGTGAATGTTTGTGTGGAGTTTTATAGACTGCTGTAAATAGCGTTTGTGAGTGGCATGATGATTCAGCCTTTCACTCCACTATAGATTTCAGGCGTGGGTTTATCAGAGCCAATGGATTGGCGTATTGGCGCTGAGTTCAATTCATCTTTCAATTCACTGCAGCTTTCCAAGGTTACAATAAGAAGATTTGTCGCCATGCTGTCTGAACAGCTTATATATTCTGAAGCCAAAAATCACTTTAAGATCGTTTGAACTAACAATGATTGAGACTCGGGTTTTCTGGGGTTGATAATGAGTAAAGGAGAAAAGTTTTAGTTCAGAAATAGGTATACAAGGCCTGCTATGGAATTACCTACGGACCCAATGTGAAAAGAATCCATTCAATTTTTGAACGAAGCTACAAGTGTAAGGTGAAATAGCTCTAAGTATATCATCAAAAGTGAAGAGATATGTCTAGAACCACCCAATCCAAGGAAAGAACGCTCTGGAAGCATCGAGATCTTCGGAGATGCTGAAAGTTCAACTTACAGAAAGAGTGTCAGTGAAAGTCAACCCAAAAGAAAGCAAATGGAGGCAGTCATTCTTCATATCACGAATAGATCACAAATTTCCAGTATATAATCACGAAAAAAAGATTGATTAACACCTTGCGATGTGTCGTTTCCACTTCGACAGACCGTCATCTCTAACTAATTACAATATTGAGTCGGCAGAATATCCTCAATGAACTTGCACCGTTATTCCACCAAGCCAAGATTCTGAGGTCTTTCGAAATGACACTACTTGACTCTCAGGTATGACTTGGTGGCTACTAAGCACGAAGAACATGTCGATCTTGCCTACCCCCCTCACCCTCTCTCCGCACACGAATCAAAAGCAAACCTCGACCGCAGATTCTTGTATGACAGCAACTGCTACTCTCCACCAGAATAAATCTCAAATCAAAACAGACAACACATTTCCGCCAGGTATATGACACCATGTAAGAATCCTTGAAAGCTCGGCAAAAAGTGGATTAAGTTATCGACCACAACGATCGGATCCATGTCCTTCTGGAAAATTGCCATTATAATCTCTCAAATGATCTTGACATGCGCATGCATCTTCACGATCAGGAGGGACACAATTATCGACCCCGTGGCCATATGGAAACCCACCACTATTCTCGAAATCTCCAACGAGATATCGTTGATGCTCCCGACAGTCGCAGATGGTGCCCTGATTGATCCACTTTATAAGGTTGCTTTGAATAGACAATTGAGATCTGACTGGAGCTGTTCGATCTTCCGTCAACTGTGAATTTTTCCGTGATTGTCCATTGCCTATAGCGATGCATAGCTCTCCCTTCTTTTGTGCGACGCCTTCCATTCGCTTGTTGTAGGCTTCGGTAACGAGGTTCAGCTTATTTTCGAGGTGAGCAGATCGGTTTCGCTGGTCGATGATTCGTAGTAGGACCTCTCTCTCGGATCGGAGCCATGGCTCCATCGATCTGGGTGGTACGGGTCCCACAGGGAGATGATCTGGGCTATATATATTGTCAGTATCGATATTTAGGTCAAGATCGGAACACAAACTCACACAAAAGCGACAGAATCTCTAGCCTCGGTCTCCATTCTCTCTCTCTCCTCTGGTGTTGCTTCGAGCCAAGCTGCTGTTTTCATGACCTTTTTCTTAGCTTTGTATCGTGCCGATGCCCATCTAGCCTTAGCTAGACCAGCAGCACCGCGCTGCTTCCAGCGAATGCTCGTTTCAAAGTCTGGTTTCGGAGCAGGTGGTGCTTCTTCATCGTCCAGATCCATCGTATCCTCAGTTCCAGCAACCGTCGTACCACCCCGATGACTTTGGCCGTAGAATTCTGTCCCATACCAATCATGACGCGTGAGTGAAACCCCATTGCTTTTGAATTTGTTCTGCCAATCCTGCATCTCCTTGACGTCGTAGCCCTGTTTCTTGTGAGCTTGTGCCAGTTTCTTTTCGTTACGGCGACGATTGGTGACGAAAGCGGCGACACGATCAGCAGCCGTTGCAGCAGAAGCAAATTCCTCTGCACGAGGTCGTCGTCCCCGACGAGGCTTTTGGATCTGGCGGGCCAGTGGTTTAATCTCCGGTCGTTCGATCTCAGAGGGTTGAGGCTCAGATTGATGCTCGGGCTCCTGAATCTCTGGTGGTGGATTCTCAGGTAAAAACTCCTGCTGTGGAGTAGGAGGAGGAGGAGCAAGCGACCAGGATTGATCCAGAATCTGAAATTCTGGAGAAGAGTACTCGAAGGCATTCGAGTAATTCGCACCAGCAAAGCCCATCGATCCGGGGTTGGGAGGGTATCCCATTGAGGGCATACCCATGGACCCAACCCCAGCTCCATCAGAGACACCATCGAATTGATTGAAGTGCTCTGAAAGATAGAAAGCTAGGAGGCTTTCTTCTTCCCCTTGTGCCTGTTGAGCAACTCTGTTCAGGCTGAATTCTGATCGCTCCAACTGTCGTCGACGAGCTATCGCTGATGCACCTGCAGCCGCAAAGTTTTGGAAACCAGCCGAGGCTGGTCGCCGACGTTGAGGTTGAGGTTGAGGTTCAGCTTGAGCTTGAGCTTGAGATTGAGGTTGAGATTGAGATTGAGATTGAGATTGTGCTTGAGATTGAGCTTGAGGTTGGGGAGCAAGAGGTTCAAGAAATGGAGGAGGTAGAGGAGGAGAAAGAGGAAGAGGAGAAGGCGAATCGCGAAGGGTTTTCCCGTTGGAAGACATTGCTATACGTTCTAAATGATGAACAGAATGTATAATAGTAAAGACAAAAAAGCTATCGCAAATGAGAGCAAATATAAAGGAAGTATGGTACAATTGATCTGTGGTTGTCGAGGAGAAGAAACAAAACTGAAAACCCGACTCGAGATATGCAAGATATACTTCAAATGTCATCAAGGTGCCCGTGCCGAAGCCCGAATTTATGATTGGATGGCACAAGTTTTCATGAGAGATGCACTTTCGAATCTCATTTTATTTTGAAGGGTTGAGATGAGTGGTATGCGCTTGTGTGTGGTGGGTTATGACATTCATGGTTTTCATCTGGGTTGTATCGTCTAATGGTGTTCAATCTTGTTTGGGATTGTGAATATTCAAAGTACAGAGTCTGATAAAATTCTTATGGATCTCTTTGATAGTTGTTTGTAGTGTGAATCTTGAATCGTTTCATCTTGTCAATATCAATAGATGTCGGATAATGTTGCTATCTCTATACAATAGAAAGGGGTACTCGTCTAATGATTCTATTAACAATACTCTGAGTGTCTTCTGTATTTAGATATATGGAAGGGTCTTCTCTCAATGGAGGGTATATGAAATCATTCATGATCATTCGTACTATAAACATTGCATAGTTTCATCTTGATGGTATCAACTAATGTCGCTTAACTTGCTTTGAATGTTGCTATATATACATGAGATAAAAGAGTACTCGTCTAACCATCCCGTCAAGAATACTGTCAATGTCTTCTTCACATGAATATATTAGAGGTTTTTGTCTTAGCATTAGTATCTAATGTTACATCATCTGTTTTCAATGTTCTACTGCACCATAAACATAAAAGACCTGTCTATTAGAATCCTTAGTTTACATAATTCTAATGTCCCAAGATACTACATTGATTGGCAGTTTTCGTCTTAGTGTTAATATCTAATATTGCATTATCTCCTTTCAATGTTCTACTTCACAATCAATATAAAGAATGCGTGGATTGGTATCCTTAGTTTAGATAATTGTAATGTCACTAAATCATATATGTATTGGCAGTTTTCGTCTTAATAGTATCATCTAATATGGGCTACTTTGTCTTCATTATACTTTGAACTTGCAGATATTATTTTTGTCTAATTTGGTGTTATTATTCCTGATATCTTTGATGTATGTTGAAGATATAGAATTTTGAAGTCTCTATTTAGTTTTATCATCTGACATTGTCTAATTGGCCTTTAATATTGTTTAAATATGAAAATATTGGAGTAGTTCATTCTGAGAATGTTGTTCTAGATGTCTTAGATGTCTCTGGCAGCTTTAGATATTATGATAATCTGCCTGGAAACTACCGTCTTATATTGGCAAAATTCAATCCCTTCTTTGTCTAGATTATGAATATTAAGGTAATCTATTCTTACACACCTTGTTGCGATACCAGTGAATCTGCCCTGCGGATTCACCGGGGCGTGCGGCCGCGTGCGGCCGATATGCCCGCGCAGCGGGCATATAAGCTCTTGCAGATCGATCTACGATCGAGATGCAATTACAATATACTACTTCACAAAATTCGTTGATATCAACAATACCACCGAGGTGATCCGACACACCTCTTCCGCTTTCTTTGAATTTACCTTTCTCTTAGATACAACCAAGATTATGATCCCAATAGTATCCTCTGAGATCCTCTATTTTGCTTTAAATGTGCCTGATAACCATGATTTTCGAAGTTCTTTACTTCAATGATATTGTTCTACATGCCCTCAATGCTTTTAAAGCTCAAAAATACCAAAGACTTGTATCTAGGTTATATCATTCAATATTAGCCAAGTTCCCCTCAACAGCCTTGTAAATCAAAAGGTTTTGCTCCATCGATTTCATTCAAGATACCTTGCACGTTTCTTATGCTGAAAGATATAGATTTCCATTTCGTTATGACTATCTGAGATGGAGTGACTCTTCATATCTAGATACATTCCACGGATATGAACTCTTGGCTCTCATATTATATATTGTCGCGATACTAGTGAATCATACATGCGACCTTAAGCAGCATGGTAGATTCGCCCGGCCGCGTGCGGGCATATAAGCACTGCGCAGATCGATCTTCAATCGATATACAATTCAAAAATTACCATACAAACACACGTTGATCAACGTATTATACTACCGAGGTGATTCCAACATATATATCTAGATTTCTTGGCGTTTATGTTTTGGCATATACACACATATGCAATCTTTTCATCCACCATATTTTGTTAGCAGAAGTTGTTGAGTATTCCTAACACCCCCTCATTTTCTTTCTTTCTTCTTCAACGTGGAAGCTTCGGTATTTGGATAGCAATCACGGTATAGTATTCAAATCCCTATTGAAAACGGAGGAACGGTGAAGTGGGAAAAGTTGTGAGTATATGGAACGTTGGAACGAAGAGGAATAGCTGTGAGACTGAAGAGAAAAATCTGCGGCTGCGGTATCTGCTGCCTAGACGCCTTTTTTTCGATTGCGCTTTGTATTTGTCTGTTTCTTGGTCCTTGTTGTGGTTGTTATGCTGCGACACCAACGTTGGGATCGTTTGGGTCTACATCCAGAGTCTTTCTTTTTATCTTCGCTCTATAAGTATTATAAAGTCCTGCTAATGAAATTTGTAGGAAATTTAATATTATGAGGTCTTGATGGACTGGATCTTCGATATCTATTTCGTGGCGTTTCCCAAGATGCGGTCTTGGTAGACATGAGCAAATAACTCTTCGTTACTTTGCAGAGTCTGGGTTGAGCTCAAACCAGACGCAGGTTTGGCTGAATAGTTTTATAATTTTTTCTCTTGCCGATCTTCGTGGTTGTGTGTCGTTGACGTCGACGTCGATCTCTTCGTTTCTGTCGGGTTGTCACGGTATGGACGGGTGTTTCTTTCTTGATACTTCCAGTAAAAACTGCCCATATTATATGATCTCATCTTGTCACTTCTGTATTACATGTGCTTTTTTGCCATCTGTACCATCGATAGTTCAAGAAAAAGGGGTGAATAATCCAACAAGAGAAGATTGATTTAAGTGGAGATATTGGGTATGGTTGTGTTTGTATCTTGTGTAACCATACGCGAAATACCAAGGCTGTCATGTCACTAAATAAATCTAACTTATAAGTTCCAAGGTTATCACATAATTCAAATCAATCAATAGAAAGACAAGTATAGCATTAGTTACATACAATCCAAGGAGCTAGATTCTGTCGAGTACATTGAGGAAGAATCAGAGTATGACAATATCCCTTTATCGTCCTATTGGATCCGAAACCCCATCAATTTGCTATAGCTACGAGCAGTATGAAATGGAGAGTTCTTGTCTAATGGCAGTGTTCCACAGAGTAGCCTCAGTTGTTCACTATGACCAGTTAGACGAGACTACCTCTTATCTGAAAGATCTGTCAACATCTTTCTTAAGTGTTTGGATGGTTGACAATGGCTACATAGCCGTCCCAGATGTTAGTATCAACGGGGCGCAACAATATTCCGCTACTTCGCATAGGGTTATTAGCCTGCCAGAGTTTTGTTGGATTCTTGCGGTGTACTTGTCGATAACACAGAGAGGCCAAAGTCTTGTGATTTCGTTTGGCAAGAGAAGGACGTTGATAGTTGTCTTGAAAAGTGGTTTGAGATTTGAGGTCTTATGTCACGGAGAGCAGTTCAAGGACGGGGAAATCGTCTTTTTCTTCAATGTTGGTGAATTGGTCCAAGTGACGTAACGTGAAGTGAAGTGAAGTGAATGGTGTTAGCCGGAGGGATGAGGACATTAATGGAAAAAAAACGAGTTAATGCTCAGTAAGCTTATTAATATTTTGGTAACACTTCAACGATTGTTCTCTATTCTCTCAATTCGTGAGGAGTCCGATTCACTGGTATTCCACTCATGTCAGATGATATTGATTGGATTTTTAGCCCTAGCTTCTTCATGAGCTAGTAGACATATATTCATGAGATCCTCGAAATATTTGTTGGTCATCTTGCTTCCCCAAAATATGGCAATTGCCACCAGTATATTTGCAAATTGGATGATAGTGCGATAACTGAAAATAGGGGTTCGATATATCTTCGATGTTAGATGCATGTAAAATTTGTGATTCCATCACAGCTAAATAGTGGGAGACAACTTAAATATAATTCATTTCTTCAAAATAATACAGGGATGAGCTCAAACTACTGACTTTGATGTAAAATCGGCGAGTATATAGCATCGGCATGAGTGCAAGATCTTGGGAGGATATCAGAACAATGCTTTCAACATTGTTGTTTCTCATCTGTTTTCGTATTCTTCTTCAAGATACGAAGTTCGCCAATCAAAAGATACTAATTTTTGCGTTGTTAGTGTTGCTTGATGCAAGAAACATGTGGGAAATGGCACAGGGAATTCTTCACTTCGAAAAGAACCATTGGATATGAACGAGCTCAAGAGAATCTGACTCGGGTCATCTGTAATGTTAATCCTGGGATATGTTTTACTTTATAAGAGAGAAAAGCGACCTAACCCCAACCTCTAATGTTTGTACCAAAATGGCCTTCAATGATCAGATCAACTTGCTGAATGGGAATTTCAGCTGGGTAGCGTTGCGCCGATAAATTCTCAATCCCCTGGCAGTAACAACCGTATTCTCAACATATTGAATGGCTTCTTTCTAGTATCTATCTTCATATACCACAACTAGAGACCACACCTGTGGCAAGAAGTAACCTAGCCACCGTTTGAGAGTGATCATTCTAAACTGCGGAGTTATCTAGAGAGTTTTCGTCTCCCCCACAGCCTGACTTGGCTGGAGTTTGTGCTGGGAAAGGATCCGGCAGTGAGACATGGCTAATATGTGAGTTTGCGCTGGTTAAGATAACATGTGTTATCTACCCCGGCCTTCATAGGTAGCTGGATGTAAATCTATTTTTTTCTGCTTGATTCATTCAAAATGATTGACAATCACCCCCCCACTAGATGTCCGTGTCAGAGGATGCTTAGTCAGCACCTTCACCTGATGTCACGATGAGTCAGCATAATCAAACACCGAGTCAGACAGGGGCCTTCTAAGTACCTTCCTACAACTATACCTTAGTGGAGATGGCCGGTTTCAAAACACAGTATTTAGATTATTGTCACGATGCTAAAGCATCGAGGTTGAAATATAGTATATTGCTGAAGAGCCCTTACACCTATAAAGGGCGAAGCCCTTTATATGCGTAAGGTAGATAGTACAGCCGTACGGCTGTACGATCTAGCGAGGAGAGGTGCCTAATATCTCAGGCGTAGCCTGAGATCTTCAGGCACTCTTCTAAATCTACCGTAGCAATTATATTTAGAAAATATAAATTGTATTTGAAAATATAAATTGTATTTGAAAATGTAAATTGTTTTTGAAGATATAAATTGTTTTTGAAGATATAAACTATTTTTGAAAATAAAGCGTTTTTGAAAATAAAGCGTTTTTGAAAAGAAAACGTTTTTAAAAATAAACCATTTTTAAATATAAACCGTTTTTGAAAATATTTTAACTATATAATTTTATTTATTTTCAACTTAATCAAAACAAAACATATCCTTTATAGTGTAATGGTTAATATGTTTGATTTAAATTTCAAAGTTGAAAAAAAAAATTAATTAAAATTTGAAATATCTTAATTGATATATCAAGTTCTTTTTTATTTTTTTTAAATTAAAAATATTTAAAAACAGTTTATATTTTCAAAAACGCTTTTTCTTTTTAAAAACGCTTTTTCTTTTCAAAAACGCTTTTTCTTTTCAAAAACGATTTATCTTCAAAAACAGTTTATTTTCAAAAATGATTTAATTTTATATATAATCTAAATACTCCATCAACTGAGATATAGTTTCTGAACCTGATCACAATAAAATCACTGTTTCTAAACCCCTAGTACCTCCGCTAAGGTACTGACTGGTATTGCCCTCTTAAAAACGTCCTCTTCAATAGCATTAAACTGTCCATTATATAATTACGTCTCTGACTATAACTTTAAGTTTTCATTCAATATGAGGCTGCTGTATTGTGCTATGCAAGATACCGAGTTGAATTGGAAATACGGAGATCCTAAGGATCTTTACATACAGATGGACTGTGGGCTGCGCCATGGCTGTAGCCTACCTTATTGCGAGGTTTGCTTCAAAATAAGCTGGAAGAGACCAGTGATAGCCTTAGATTGAAGTGACCTGTCATCATGAGCCGACCTGGTAAGCAGTGAGTGGTGTTTTGATTTTCCTCTCCTTCTCTCCTACCCCTTCTCTCCCACACGATCCTTACACAACGCAGCTCGCCTGTTACGCGTATTCCTGTTGAAAAGTTCCGGCTCGGGGGAACAGAGCTACGTGAAAATATTGTAAGTCTTGACCTAAGGCGGTGCGATTATAAGCCCGGGTGACTATGGTAAAAATTGAGTTGTGGACTTACCTCTGTTGGTTTTAATCTCAAATTGGAAATTAACACTGTTAGGCACCCGTGGCCTAACCGCGGGGAGGACTTGGTATAAACTGTCGAATTATCACCAGTAAAACCTTGGACGGTAGAGCATTGCTCTGGCAGGATCTCAAATGGCCGGACGGATACGAGTGCCGAATTCTGGAGGTTGAAGGTGTAATGCGGAAGTAGGATCAATGTGAGGGACAATACCCTGGACACCTCGAGGACCAACATATTGGGTTTTCAGCGGGGCGCAATAATGAGAGTCCAGAAATCGATGATTTGTAAGATCTCTCTCATGCATGAAGGTAACGCTATATCGGGGGAGTATATAAGCGTAGGTGAATGAATATCGGAGGCTTGGTCGTTGACAGCATAGACATTGGTGTGGGAGGATGCTTCGATACCTGACGACAGAGTTTCCGTACAGGATACGGATAACTTCTCGTCATTCCTGTGCTGTGCAAGTTTAGCCCATAGAAAAGATGTCGATACAAATTGGATTGTTTCTTCTCAGAAATTTACCTCATTGCACGACCATACCACTTCACAAACCCTCCCAAAAATGCCCTTTTGGTTGTAAATAGAGGTTCAGTCACTACGATCAAGATACCGATTGCACGTCAAGTTTGCTATGGGAAAGTGTCTTTGATCATTGTATATGCTAGATAACTTGGTTCCAGATTCCTTCCATGAAACAACTCGCCAAAAGTCTCCAATACGAATAGTGCGCTATCCAACTGTAACAGACCACAGCTTCTAATAACCGAAACAATAACCATGGTGAGGGATGCTGAAAATATCTGTCAAACTTCTAGTTAGTATAAAACAATCATTGAGTTGGAACAGGATCCAGATAATAGCTTACCTTGGGACTAGGCCCGGCAACTGGGATTGCTTTTAATTTATAGTATTTTTGCACTTCCCTCCACTCAGACTCCAGCCCTTCGCAAAGAACCGGGCCAGCCATAGAAATTTCAATTTGAAGCAATGCAGAAAGGGGGAGTGGGGTGCTGATTAATCAAGAATGGTGACCACGAAGTTGTCTGACATTCTAATGTAAACAACATTGTTTTTGGTTTCTTCAACTCTCTTTCCGCCAACGGGGTCCAGGATTGGGGCTGCAAATTTCGACTGCGGGAGCGCAGAAAGTATCGAGAAATTACAATTGCCACGCGTGAAATTGATTTGTCCCACAGCAATGCCGCCGCTGCCGCCTCTTGCTAGATCCTATTTTCCAGTCAGTAAAACACTCCATATCCACAACTCTCGTAAGAATAAACTCACCAGAGCGATTCTGGAACTAGTAACCATCCTTGACCTTCTCAAATGTGCTCATAAGATCCCAGTCCGGTATCGCCAAAACTTCCCTCCCTTTCCCATTGGTTTGAACATTGCCTCCAATGACTTGATACAGTCCATCGTAACGGATGCCCATGGCAGGGCAAGATGGCATAAGCTCTGTCAATACTGTTTGGCTGCTCGATGGGGAGAGCCGTTGCACTCAATACAAGAATCTTAGACCAAACGCAGACAGACCGGCGATCGATGTAGTATTGTCGACTCATTAGTGTGAAAGTCATCACCGTCTTGCCGTACCCCACGGCAGCGGCAAGACGGCAACAATGCGAATGTCATCACCGTCTTGCCGTACCCTACGGCAGCGGCAAGACGGCGAACGGCGTAAAGGCATAAGCTCCGTCAATACTGCTTGGGCGCTCAACTGGGAGAGCCGTTTCATCCAATACAAGAATCTTAGACCAAACGCAGCCAGTCAGACGATCGATGTAGTATTGTCGACTCATCAATGCGAAAGTCATCACAGTCTTGCCGTACCCCATGGCAGGGGCCGGCAGACCGGCTCGGTGTCTGACAGATCGATAAGCTCCGTCAATACTGTTTGGGCGCTCGGAGTTCGAGCCCGTCTCATATAGCACAAGGATCTCAGGCCGCGGAGAGGGACTCTCGAAAGGTGTTTGCTGGTTCTTGCGATGGGGTTGAATTTGGGAAATCAGGAAGCTGTGTTAGATGTCAGTCAAATGTAATTGAAGAGGAATGCATTTGAGTGTTACCTTCGTCTGAGAATGTTCGAGTATCGTGATAACTTGGCATTTTTCGAATTCCAATCAATTGCTTCTGAAGTCGGAGAAATCACAAGAATATAGCATTGTCCCTTACGATACAACCATTGAAGAAAGGGTATGTACCGTCCACATAAGTGATGGATATGCAAAACAATCATAAATCACAAGCAGCATGAGTGTGCACACCGAGGCGGCTAAGAGTAACATCTTTGATATTTGTATAATGACAAGGTACTTAGCTAATGTCACGAGAACCCTTGAGTCCAGGTTGTCCCGCGGGATTCATTGTCGCTTTTAAGAGAGGAAAGCTGCGAAGAACATAATTTGGCTTGTACGGTTCGATCTCGATGGAGAAGATATGCTCAGTTTCCATACGGTTCTATCTCAATAGAAAAAACGTGCTCGATTGAGATGGAACCATGCATGTCTTCTCCATCGAGATCGAACCTAGTTTACTGACTTTTCGGTCCGACCGCGAGCATGGTCCAATGAATTCTCTGGGTCATCACCGGTCTCGGGATTATTTGCAAATGAGTTAGGATCGTCTCCGTGATACTCCTGGAGACAACCCTTCCTCATCATTTCTGACCATTGTTTGGCGTACGAGCTCGACTCCCTTTTTGGTCGTCAGTTTGGATCTGTAGATGGGATATAGTCGACTTACTTTGACAAAAAGTTCACCTTCTGCCCCCGTCGTTTGTAAAGATCCACCAGGTCCGTACTACAACTAACTAAGAAGTAGCAGAGGAACATCTGATGAGTGCCGCCGATGGCTTGCGCCCAGTCAAGCACCCACGCAGAGATCCCACCTTGACTTATTTATGACATCTGGTTTGAAGGATATCGGGTGGGATCCTGGTGTTCCAAGGTTCAAGGGTGACCAGGACTGAGGCTCGTAAGTTCTGGATCTATAAGAAGTTAATGGTTAGCATGGCTTCTTTCGCAAGTGAAGGATAGACATGGAGGGAAGATGACGGTAAGAGGTAAAGACTGAGGTCTGAAAAGAGAAGAGACCTTAATGATGAGGAAGAATGGCAATCATTGATGAGCCAGGGGAATTGAGTCCAACCAAATGATTTGGATATATTGAATCAATTCGGTACATGAAGTGAAAGAATGTTATGTATGAATTGGATTGACTTACTTCCAAGACTGCAGCCAGCAGGGATTTCCAGGATATGATTCTTGATATCGATGATTGAGGGTGTAGATTCAGTCTCTGCTGTTGGAAATAATGTAAAGAGTTGCAGAAGTAGATGGAAATTGACTGTAATCAATGGGTTGTAACTTACTTGTATTGAGGTGTTTGTCCATTGACCCTAAGGGCCATTTTGCTCATTCTTTTCTTTCTTGATCACTGCCAGTGCAGGTGTTAGCCATCTAGTAATTGATTCAAAGAGATAGGCATGCTGATCGTTGTAACTGTCAAAGAGGGTGTTGATGCTTTGCAGACAACTTTGTGGGATAGATCTAGCTTCAAGAAACCTCAAAAGGCTTCTTGGAAGGAGGGTTGAAAACAGTTTGTACTTACTTTGTCTTCTTGAATAACTCATTGAGTGTTCCAGAGCACTCTTTCTGTTACCTCCTTGAGTGTTTAATGAAATTAATTTGTTGTTGATTAAGAAAAGTCAGAAGAGTCTGAAGAAGGGGTTTTTGAACTGAGAAGGATTGAGCTTGATCCAGAAGACCGGCAAACTTGATTACAGCCCCAATTTTACTTCCGTTTCAGAATAACGCCAGAAAACTCTGCAATACCCTGCAATATTCAGGTTGCCTCGGAAGACCAGGTTCAAAGTTGTTGCCACTCTTATCAAGAGTTGTTGGGTCCCATGGCATTATTCTGGAGGTCTAAAGTATATTTGTGACTCACGGCACCCTTACAACCACTCCTAGCCAGTTAAAAGTACCCAGAGATCTGTCGAAACCTACGAAGCTCTCCCCTTCTTCTCACAAGCGAAATCACATGACCAGTGAAGACGAAGCCAAAAAATACTAAGCAGAAGAGCCCAAAGTCACCAGAGATCTTCATTCACTAATAGACACCCTTTATAAGTTGTTTGGAAAGACTCTTTTGTAGTATTCGAAGTCAGGGCGGTCAAGAGAAGATCAAAAGCAGCAATGGAGCGGGGTCGGGGAAGGTGAATGGCAAGCACAAAAGCAGCGAACAACAACAATATGACCTAGGCAACCTTTTGATGATCACGCCATCGGCCGGGAAATGAGGTGAATCACAAAGAAGACTTGAATTGGGGGGCGGGTGGACGGGCTCATATGGTTTTAAAATTATATCTCCTAAGCTGCGCCCTAATCTTACCCCTGAGAAAAAACCAAGGTCAAAGTTCAAACAGATAATGATTGTCAAAACATGTGGTTTTTCTCCTCCAAGGGCTGGATATATGAAGTGAGAACTGTAAATGAATTTGGGCAATTTTGGTTGTATCAATCATCATTCTGCAATGTCTTTTATCAGACAGATGTGACACTAGGTATGACAGGCATCTCAAATGGCCCTAATGACTGTCTAACTCCTGACCCAGGAGAGAAATGCTGTAGTCTTGACTAGTAGATTCATATGCTGCACAGCCTGCTCTGTTCCTGCTTCCTTCAAACTGAACTGGGGAAACATTGAAGGTTGAAGGATAATGTTCAAGTGAACCCCTGTCCCCGCTCAAATGTACAATCAAGCCGCTCCCTGTGTCCTCATGATGAGAATATGAAGCCTTAAATACCCCTGCCTAGACCTCAGATATGCAACAAAGTAGATCTCTTCTTCTCTAGTGGAGAAATGATGAGCATCGTGATGCTAGAGACAGGGAAGACGGTGTTTTCCTTGGAATTAGTGGAAATATCTTCAACCCCTGCCCTGGACGACGATGTGCAACAAAAGCTTTCCTTGCTTTATAATTGGAAGACTAGAGTCTGTCTACCTTGTCCTGGTTCAATGCCAAAGTGCCTGATGACTACCTGATATGTTCTTTGAATCCAAGGAACAGGATCTCGAAGACCCCTGCCTAGGTTTACGATATGCAACAATAATCTTCAGTACCTCTTGATTGGAAGAACAAGGAGCTTTCAAGGTGTCTGCCTAGAATGCTATGTGCAACATAGCTCTTTTCAAGGATAGAAAATTGCCTAGTGACCGGTTTGTTCAAGTGATGGGAAGGACTGTTTGGGTCTGGTTACAACAATAGGGACTTTTTTGTCTCCTTGATTGGGACTATATCAACTCTCAGTGTCACTACCTGAATGAAGATGTGCAACAAGAAGTTTTCCTTTATTTGGATATGACGGGGTTCTTCTTTTTGATATTGGTGCAATATGAGGGTTTATTAATATGATCTACAATTATAGGTCCCTGAGGTGATCTCAGTATTGATCAAAAGTTACCAATTTAAAAATACTTGAAGATTTGAGACTCCTTCTCTCATTGCTCGTTTATAGTGACTGTATATAAATGATATTCTTGACAAGGGCTTCTAGAGATTCCAGAAAATCTTAACTGTTAGGTCAAGAAAATATCTAGGCATTCTACCCATTCACAGTAGGCATAACACCATCTATTTCTACAATTCATGCAAGTAATTGATGTTCCAATATGTACAACCCTTATTTTAATTCCCCGCCCTTCACATAACCAAATGAATCTTAGATGTTATGTGTTCTCTTACAGCTTCCGACCAACATAGGCCACAAAGTGTCTAGGTCAATTTAACCGAGAAGGAAAAACGCCCACCCCAGTATAGATATGCAACCAAAACTTCATTCAGAAGAATCAACAGATATGATTGGCAAATAAATTTTCAAATTTCATCACAACTTGAAAGTGTGACAACGGTATGTAAGGAACAGATGTGAACTCTTGAATTGAGCCTTGTCATTGAGGACTGTCAGGGTCCAGGCAGAAACCAATTGACCCAAATGAGAGACTGTACTTTGTGAAGGGGCTTTTGAACTTTACTCCAAAGCATGGGAATGATAGCTGCTAATCCAGTTCCCAATGCTTTGCCTGTACCTTGTACCAAGAAAAGTGTTTATCGGGTGAGAAATTATTTTGAAGTCATTTTTCACTGCAGCTTTGATATTAACAAGGCCTTTTTATGATAAAAAATGAATCAAAGGCAAAATACTCAAGGCTTCTTTATCATGTTAAGATATGCACTGACATGCTCTATATCCTAATGAAGTGACAACTTACACCCCCAATTGTAGCGTGTATAGCTCAGCGGAAAGGTATTTGCTTACCTAAGAAATTAGAGTGATATAGATATAGAGCTAAATCTCATCTTTGTTGGGCACAATACCATAACCTCAGTATTCCATAATATCAGATGAGGAAGATCTTGGAGTCAAGACAAGACGTCATCAGAAAACTAAGACATGCAACAATACATCTTCATTCTCCACAACTGGAATATTGCGTCCCATATATAGTTTCTCAAGGGTGATATAGTCTTACTAATGAAAACCTACTTATGATGACGATATATATCTCTGAGAACCATACGTCATGAATAGCTTAAGATATGCAACAATATTTTTCCATTGTGTTTCATTGGATATTTCGGAAACGTGTTCAAAAAACAGCTGATACCAAGAACTCACCATACGTCATCAGAGTTAAATATGATATCAAGATCCTCATATCTAGAAATTCTATTTCTGAAATTCATGATGAAAAGACGTCATATCAAAACTGCGACATGCAACAAAACTCCCCTAGCCTCTTTAATTGGGGCAAATTTGTACAGTTTCCTTGTTGACCTGAAGTCCCATTTTACCCCTGGACTATACAATGATGGGGTCAGAAGCTTTTAAGCATGAAGACGTCATAATCATATTGCGATATGCAACAAGAACATCACATTCCCTCTGGTTGGCATATAGCAGTGACACATATCAACCTGAGGTCTTCATACAAGACTTTGATGTGACATCAACATTGGTTTACTTTGACCAGGGTGCAGAAGCTGGTATGAGGTCATAACAAATCTAAGATGTGCAACAAGACCTTTTTTATTCAACTTTAGAAAATCAGCCCATCTTTTAGGTTATCACTTTGAGAATGAGAAGAGGCTGCATGATGTCACTAAGCGCTTAAGACATGCAACAATACTTTCCCTAGAGAATTGATAGCAGGATTGGTAGAGCCAAGAGTAACTTTTACTTGCGAGATTCTCCAACATAACTTAGGAGTACCTGGGCATTCCCAGTTAGCTTATCACTTGCTTGTAAAGATGTCCAAAGTCTGTTTTGACGCAAGAGAGTAGGATATCCAGGAATGAAGACAGAGGTATGCCATTATGGGATTCTAGCTAAAATCTAAAGGAAGCCTCTTCTTAAGATTTTTCTGAGACTTGGAAGGAGAATGGGAACAATGGAAGGGGAATGGGAAGGAGTTGGCGGCAAAGCAACCTCTCTAATCCCCGCCACTCAATCATTGAAATTTGATACATTGATTAATCTCTCCAGTTCCTTGATATCTACCTAATCATAAATCCTGGACAAGTCCCAGTTGCTATCCCCTCCGTTGACAGTAAGAATTAGAGCATCTGCCGAGATATATTAACAAAAGTGTACCTCACCAGTAGATACCGATGCAGTATGTGTGATTATTTCCACCCAAAGTTTCCAGTGCTTTCACCACAAGAAGGATGTTTGCAAATTAGCCGGGCTAGCTAATATGTCATCAAAGAGCAACTCTTCGTACCTTCGACCCTTTCTGGGGATATTTTCTACGATAAAACATCCAATAAAACTACCTTTGGCTCTACAAATCTTATTCTGTGAATATATAAAAAGGTTGTTTAAAGTGTCAATAGTAGCCGAGGATTATAGGAAAAATGCCCGGGTGAGGTTGGAGTTTAGGAGCTATAGCACAAGAAGTCATTGTGGATATTCAAACTTTAATCCCCTCCCAACTATATGCAAACCATACTCTTCAATCCCGACACATTCTTCTTCTCCGAAAGACCACGAATGCCGGTGGTTACCACCAGAGCGCAGCATATCTCAAGCCAGTGACCTGCACTATTTTTCCCCCTAACAAAACCTATGAGACAAGAGATACTTTCTCTGCTATGGTATATCTCAAATGAAAACGAGACCATCTGAACTCTCTCCCTTCAAACAGGGTCACAGAAGTAAAAGCTTCATGCGCCCCTTTCCCCACCAAACATACCCGAACACACCTACCGCCATAAGGCCGCACAGGGAAGTACTGTCACTCTCCTCTAATACTTACTCTGGCATACAACCATCCAACATCTATTCAAACAACCAAACTTGATTAATATCCCACCGCACTTCAGATCTCAACACCTACAAGACTCAGCGTCACAATCCAATGCAATCTACGAGAGATGCATTAGGATGTATAACCTATTACCGTTTTAGCTGTCGTCAACCGCACCAGTATATCGTGGTTATAATTTTGATTGGAAAGAAAAGATACCAGTCTGGTATTGCTGTTTGTATTCAATGAATGTTCCTATGCTTGTTATACCTTTTTCATCCCATGCATGCAACTCCATGCAATTGTATCATCCCCAATGCCTCCAATAATTATAAAATCGGGCAATTCTATCAGTATACCTCCCGCTTACACAGAGCGAGCAATAGGATGTTGATATCCATGCTATCGATAGTTTATCCCATGTCCCACCGAACAATTTAAGTCTCCCAAATCTCTCCTGTAAGAGCATACTCCTCTACCCTCGATTTCAAATCTTCAAAGATGAAATCATCCTCCTTCAAGCCTTTGACACAATCGTGATCCTATTGATATCAAATTAAGTTAGCGTTGATGTTCACCCGTCATGATTCACTGGGACCAAGAGACTAAGCGACACTGAAAAGCTCTGGAGCTCAAGGAATTGTTGAGAGAGCTTCTAGATTGTCCTTGAAAGTTTTGATATTGGAAAGTCTTATGAAGGGGACTGAGAAACTTTACCTTATCTATCAATTTACTCATATCCTCCCCCTCTGGGCTATTCCTCCCCTCTTCTTTCTTAACCTCCCATAGTCCCTCCCCAATAATCAACATTTGAGTGCCTTCAAAAGTCAAATGCTCTGGCGCCATGGGCAGCCATCCGAGCTCCCCAAACTTATTCTGCAACTCTTCTGGATATCCGGGGAATGTATCATGTGTTGAATTGGCTGGGCCCGGTGCCTTTGGATTTTTGATCAAGCATACATATGATCCCTGTTTTTTAATACCTGATAATCCCTGGGTGGGGGGGATTTCAGGGTAGGTAACATGATATGATAGGTGAGATTCTCGTCCATTGGAGGAGATAGTATAGAGGCCTTCCTGGAAATGTGTTCCAGGTGGCAGATTGTAAGATCTGTTCAGCTTTGGTCAGCTCTGATCCTAATCCTCTTGCATGACTTTTTAATGTTTGAGAAGTTGGGAATCTGTGAGAATGGATTGTTTATCTCGATGGATATATTATTCCAAATGAATTTCAAAAATTCAAAGCTTCCCAGTTTTGGAGAGCCATGTAGACTATTGAACATCTTGGCAACGACAAACCGAGAAGAAAAAAGGAAACATACCTCCACAAATTGTCACTCACGTCCTTCATCCACTTGCGCGCCTTATTCACAATGCATAAGAGCTTATCCTGTTTAATTTCTGGCCATGTCTGCTTGGGTATGGTCAATAATCTCGCAGTCCCAATATGAAGTATAGGAAGTTGAGCAATCCTCCCACCATGAAGAAGCGACCGCAATACAAAATATATCGGTCCTGCACCCTCGATCCCCTCAGGTTCGCCGTCTTTGCCCAATCTTGGGTCATAAAACCAGTATATTATTCCTCTCTCGAGAATGGAGGAAGGCATTAATTCTTTGCCTTGGGAGTCGGCGACGATTGTCTTGTTGGATTTGGTGTCATTGGGAACATCAATCATATTATCGGTAATATTGGATTTTTTGACTTCTTTTGAGACTTCGACTGCATTCGCTTCTTGAATCCTATCGCCTCCAAGGTCTTCTTGCTTAGCAGTGTCATCATCTTGTGTGTGGCTTTTGTTAATTGTATCATCTTGATTGTCTGCATTGAGTTGATTGTTTGGGACGGTTCTCCTTAAAGGAAAAACGTCTGGGTCGTTTAAGATGGCGAGAGGAATTTTTGGTGTTTTATTTCCCTTTCTCTCATTCAGACTTGGTTTTTGGCCATTAGAACCTGTTAAGATGCCAGGGAGAAGTTTAGCAGCGCGGGAAGGGATTGTAACAGCACCGGAAGGGACCGTAACAGCACCGGAAGAGATTGTACCAGCACCGAAAGGGTCTGTAACAGCACCGGAAGAGATTGTACCAGCACCGAAAGGGTCTGTAACAGCACCGAAAGGGATTGTACCAGCACCGAAAGGGTCTGTAACAGCACCAGACGGGACTATACCAGCACCAAGAGAAAGCGGAGCAACACCGGACGGGACTGTAACAGCACCGGAAGGGACTGTAAGAGGACCGGACGGGACTATACCAGCACTAAGACAAAGCGGAGCAACACCGAAAGGAGCTATACTGGCATTGGAGGAGAATGGATTGTTCCATTTAGGTTCCTCCTGCACCCGCCGATCGAACGGGACAGTTCTCTTCAAGCGTTTGCTAACCTCGTTCAAATCAACATCCTGCTTTCTCTGGACTTTGGAATGGGCAACCATATCTTCATATCTTAGGTCGCTCAGTCTTCTCGCTTCTTCCAAATTGCCTTCTCGCTCGGAATCGTCTTCTGGCGCGGCATCATGCGCGCTGTCAACTCTTTTTCTCTTCTCTCTGCTTTCCGTTGGTGCTTTGTCCTCTCCCATATAAGCATAATCGATCGTCTTTGTCTGAAATAAGTCGTCACACCCTGCACCGGCCTCTTCCATCTTTTCTTCTTCCATAATTATACTCAAATTCCTGTATTCCTTCTTGAATCTCTCGCAACTCTCGCCGTTTTTGTTCTTCTTGATTTTGGGTTATGAGATGATATCGTATTTGAGGGGTTATTCAACCTATTCTTTGCGTTCCCAATATCTAAACTGTCGATTCTTTTGCTAGAAGTAATATTCTTAAGATGTTGTTTTTGTTGACTTGAATCTTGGGAGGTGATTTGTTCTCTTGTGTTTATCTTCTTCTCTTCGTTCCTTCCCAAACTTATTGGATGCGATTCATCCTTGGACTGAAATCCTCGGTCATTGCCGCTACCATTTTTGTCCCTTCGAAAGATCTCACATTTGCATTTCAACCAAAACAAACAAAGACACATAGATAATTTATAGGTAAAGGTAATTGAAAAGGAAATAGGATATACAACTTTTTTAGGGGGATGAGTGAGATTTGTTATGTTGTCTTTTGTGTGCAGCAGGTGAGGGAAAACACATCCATCCTCCACACTTGGGAAGCGGCGCGTGAACTCGTGACTTCCTCAAAAGAATATGATGGCCCATGAGGTCATTTTGAGGCATAATATAAGATACTATTGCTTCATCATTTGTGCGAAAGATACTCTTTCACCAGAAATGTAGCAATGTAAGCTACCGTTCCATCATTGAGAAGATGGAGATTGGCGTTTTAAGCCTCATAATCGACTCAACTCAACCGCCCATTTCTCCATCGTTGTGCTCCCATTCTCATCAGTCATCGGGTTCCCATCTTCCGATCATCCCTTTCCTGTTTCATCTCTTTCACAATCTCCATCAAATTTGACCCCGACACCCAAACTCCTTAAATAACCCTAAACATATTACTCTTTACCCCCCTTCCAAATCCATCCGTCACCGGTTTTCCACCCTCATACGAAATTCCCGCCGCACCTTCCCTCCCCTCCATCTTTGCCTTCAACTCCTCATCCATTTCCGCGATCGTTTTTCTTTTCTTCCCGGCTTTCTCCTCTCCATTGTCCTCTTTTTGAGCTTCATTACCTGCACCCACTCCCTTTCCTGCATCCAGTCCACTTGTCTCCTTAACCTTTTGCCTTTCCGTCCCATTCAATGTTACTTGCTCCCTTGCGGCAGTTTCGCCCATGGCCTTCAAACTTCCATCATGGTGATATTCTCTCGATAAAGAAGTCCAAGCAGGGGTTCGACAACATGGTAATTTTACTAGCCTTAAGTTCCTCGATTTGATAACTGCAAACCGCGAGATTGAAGTTGTCCCATGGATAAATCTTCTGGTAAACATGATGGTTGTCTTTGAGGGTTCAATCGATAGTCAGTTAATTTAATGGGAGCACGCACTAAACAAAATACACAGTTTAAAAAAATGCTGGTGCAGATCTCGAACGAGGTCCCGAATCCCCCGCGCAAATATACCAAATATTACATCATCGCCTGCTCGGAGCATGATCAGCTGACCTATCTCCTCCAAATTCACAACAATTCATCCATATCGATATATTCTCCATCATTTTTTAATCCCTAATTTCAACGGCGCATACAAATTCGGGTCTGATGAATCTCGAAGGTACCAAATACAGGACCTTGAAATAGCAAAATGCTTGCGACCGGACTTGTGACTGGGCGAGGGATCCGGCCTGCACTTCCTGGTAGCATTTCTACACCTGTGCCTGCAAAGATTCAGAAGTCATTGAATGGTACTCCATAAAAGCATGAGGGAGCTACGACTTTCTCCATCTGTAAGGCGAACTCATAATATACCTTGCCCTCTGCCGTCCCTCTACCAACCCCCCTCAAAAAGAATCTCAAATCATTCAAGCACACAACCATATCCCCCCATCCCCTCGCGCACCACTTACACAATTCGCAAATTCCCCCTCCCCTCTCCTGTATCTACCGTACCTCCCTAGCTAGGCATCCTTCCAGGGTTAAATTAAAATTAAAATTAAAATCAAAATCAAAATCAACACATCCCTAAAATCCCAAAAGTCACGCGGCCAACGAAAGACAATTATCTTATATACCCTGTAAACAATACATTTAGACTTTAGTTCAATAATTTTGAACTCCCTTGGTAATGGTATCATCTAATAAACAAGTAAACAACCCAGAAAAACCAACCCACCAACCAACCAACCAAACAAACCAACCAACAAATCTGGTCCAACCGATGGGGCATCCCGGCGCTAAAATCACAACCATACACCCCCTTGACCACCAATCCGCCATTTGTACCCCGAATCCAATCCCACCAAGCACCCAAGGCCTCACAAATCCTCATCATCGTCATCCTCCCCCTCGACCTCCTCCCCACTCCCCTCAATACTCTCCATCAAGCTCTCTTCGCCCCCACTAACGACCCACCCATAGCCCTCGACAAACCCCTCCTCCCGAACACACTTTTGCAATGTCAAGCCCTCTCTCTCCACCCACTTCCGAATCATCTCTTTATCAACCTTAACTTTATATCCCGATCCTGGACCTCCACTCTTCGCGCTACCGGTCCGCTTTCGCTCGACTTTCTCAAGAACACCCATGGATCTCAGGACACCAAGGACATCTTCCACTGCTATCCAGGTGCCTTTACTAATAGCCTCTACCGAGGTAGCTGCGCAGTTCTGGTCCATTGGTGGAGTGGCAGGGAGTTTTGGTGGTGGTTTTGTTGTTTTTGGTGGTAATGATGATTTGGTTGGAACGGGCGCCGGGGTTGGTTGAGAAAGAGATTGTGGTTGCATGCCCACGCCCTTCATACCCTTTCTCCAACCCTTTCCCATTCCCTTCCCAGAAGGTTTCTTCGCCGGTGGTTTTTGGACCACTTTAACAACCGCTACCTCCTCTTCCTTCACCTTCTCCTCCTCCACATCCTCCATCACCACATCCTCACCGTCTTCCAACTCAAGAAGATATCTCGCGACTTCTCCTCCCCAAAATCTGCCATATCCTCGCTTCCCCAACTCACTAATAGGTTTCTCTGGGCCCCCGAGTAAACCCTCTCTCCTACTAATCTCATAGCTGCATCCGATCAATATACTGCCCAGCCCTTTCTTTTGCCAAGGAGGGAAAACGAGGATACAAGCGAGATTATTATTATCCCACGACATCTTTTCCTTTGAGAAGAAACCTATGATTTGTCTTTCACCTGTTTCAATATCCGTGTGAACGAGGAGGAAATAGTTGAAGGATTGGACGTCGTAGAAGACCGACTTGTTGTCAAGGAAAAGTTTGGCGAAGAGGGAAAGGGATTGTGAAAAGGTCTGTCATCAATCACCATCAGCATTTATTCGAACGTAAGAAATGGAAAGAGAAAGAGGCAAAATAGGAGAACTTACACCCTCAACCTCCCCATCAACCTCCCAAACACTCCACTCCCCACCCTCTTCGTGTTCATAAACACAATTTCCAGGCACACTACCCCTCCGTTCACAACATTCCCTATGTCTCGCCATCTCCCCTCCACTAACCGTATATCCAAAACACCAATTACAGACATAAAGTCTATCAACCTGCAATCCCTTGGCCCCCTTCGCATCTCTATCTTTCCCTCCTTTAGTACTATTTCCTCCTTTGCTACTCTTCCCGCTTTTACTACTCTTTCCACTTCCTTGACTAACACCTTGTGAATTATTTTCAAAGTTCCCATTCCCAATTATTTCCCGGGGGTAGTAACTAGAATACCAACTCTTAAAACAGAGATCTCCAAAAACAACTTCATCGATATTCCTCTCCTTTTCGTTTTCACTCCCCTTCGTACCATTTGTACCATCCTTACTTTCTCCCCTTCCTTTCCTCTCTTCAGAAGGTGAACTGCCCCTCATTTCAACTCTTGATCCCACATCAACTTCAATCGCATCGTTATCTCCCTCTTCAGCCGGGGGCGAAGGCAATGAGCTTTCCATACTAACTGTGATATCCCTTTCCCTCGTTCTTTCTCTTCGCATTTCTTTCTCCCTGCCAATTGATTCTCTTCCACTTGTAGTGGCAACTGTAATTGATCCATTGACTCGACTTGTTGTGCTCACTCTTCTGCGTTTGGGTGTGTTCGTGTGTTCTTGTTCTTTGGTGTAGGTTTCTTCGCCCATCATGGTTCCATTTATACCATTCCCATTCATGCCATTTATAGCCTCTTCAATTCCTTCAGCATCGGTTTCTCGTGCCTTCCTCTTTTTGCTCTGAGGATGTGGACTCCTGGTAATTCCAAATTCCGCCAATCCCCTCTGTCTCTTCTCTCCAGTACTGGTTCTCCTCGGTCCATCAACCTCAATGCCATTTGCACCAACCATCATTGTAGTTGTGGTAGTAGTAGTAGTTGTTTGTACCGTAATGGTACTCGGGGAGCTATTTGCATGTGCTCCGCGCGAGCCCGCTCGGCGCTCTCGATCTCGTAGGGTTCGTGGTGGCATAGTGCTTTCCCTCGTAGTGGTAAATTGAATTGGGGAGTTTGACAGTGTAGGCAGGTAAAGGAGTATATATTGCTGTAATTTCCAAGTTCGAAATGTGCTCTCCGATGTGTGGTTTGCGGGTTGCAATTGAATTGAGATCGTGATCGTGGATGGTAAAGGAAGATGGGATAGTAGTATCTCTCTCCCGCTGTATTGGCAATTGGATTGGTATGTCTTGTAGTAAAGGATCGCAGAAATTCCCGTTATACTCCCCTTCAGGAGATTTATTTGCAGTTATCGGTTTGCGTTCTGGAATCAATTCGCTCGATGAATTGTGACAATGAGAGAGGTTCGTCCAATAAAGTAGAATTGAGATTCCTTCACGAGTCAAGTTGATGTCGCAGGTTAAATCGCAATTGCTGAGTACAATTTCTCGATATTGTAGCAATTATTTATAATTTTGCTTCCTTATTGTATGTCTCTGTCGTAAATGCGAAATTCTTTAGCCTCTCGAGAAAATCCTTTACAGAAAGTGAATTATTTTCACTTTATTCAATTTTCCCAATTCATCAGTGTCGCGCTGAATTGGAAGATGAAGCTGGTTTACCTAGGTACCTACCTAGTACATCACCGTGACAAGGCTTTAGACAAGGCTGTAGACAAGGCTCTCTTCTGCAAGGCTACCATTCCTCATCCACTTATAGTAATCCATATATAAGTACTCCACCATACCCAGCTCACTCCGCTTCTTCATTTATTAAACTCAACTCAATTTATTGGTTTCATATATGCATACCTACGTAGGTATCGAATATGCATATCACATATTATTATTACCATTATTATTATTATGCAATTATCACTAAACACATCATCATCAATAAAAAACCCCGCATCATACGGCATCATAGAATTGGCATTCTACAAAAAGAGACACTCTAATTATTACCACCCAGCCAGCGCTTGCATATGTTGCCCTGCATCGCATGCAAAGAGTTAAGTAAAAAAAGTAAAACTATTGTAGCAGCGGGATTCCTTTCATTTCGTATTCGAACTACTGACCGCCTGCCTGTCGTAGTCTTCCCATTTCATGAAAGAAATCCCATGTTGAGAAAAAGAGGTAATGTAGCAAAACAAGTTATGGTCATGAAGTGCCACCAAACCAAACCTTCACCTCCCTTCACCATCCCGTGCTACAATTATATTTGCACCGGGATTTGTATACATCTTCGAAAGTCTTCCCTTCCGCTTCCAAAACCCCATCTTACAAGCCTTCGAAGTCTCCCCCAAGGTCATCTTCATCCAAATCACCATCTTGGATCTCCTTTGCCATTTCACGTTCGCGCTCTCGTGCTTCTTGTGCATTCTTGAGTTCCAATCGATGTTGATTCATTGGGAATCGCATAGCCTGTTATTATTTAGATTAGCATGTATTCCAAGTTAAAGTAGAAGGAGAAAATAAAACATACCTTAACACTCTCATCGTGAAGAGCAAGACAAGCACGAATACGATCATGGAAAGCTTCACCAGGCTCTCTGGTAGCATAAACATCACCGACCTCCTTACTCTTCATAAATCCCTTCTCGCGATCCAAAGTAGCCTCAATGACACCATCACGAATCGCCTTGGCAACGATGTATTCCGCCGACTCCTCACTGTTAAGCTTCAGGCGTATGCAGATATCTCGAAGGGAAATTCTCGAGTAAGACAAGGACATCATTCGAATGCCAGTCTTAATGACGTTTTGTCGTAGACGAAGAATCAAGGTATAAGTACCATCACGTCTGAAAGTCTCCGCATGTTGAGCAATTACAGCCTCAAATTCTGCGATTAATCCTACTCGGACTGCTTGGACGAGGTTGAGATAAGGTTGTAAAGCACGTTCGAGACTGGCGACTTTGAATGTTGCACGATCAGGAATATCTCCCATCAACAACTCAACCACAAGAAGTAACTTTGTCGCAGTTTGTGAGAATCCTGCAGCACTTGGACTCGAAGGAGCTTTGCGAGTTGCAGCTGTCAAATGCTCATGAGCCTCAGTATATCTCAATTGAATAGCCCTGATACGTCCCAAGTAGTACAAATATCTTGCAACTTGGTTGTTTGAAGCACTTTCGGGGAATTTCGTATGGGAGATAAGGAGATCAGCTTGGGTGATATGGGAGGTCGAGAGATAGTTCCGTAATAAGAGAACGATAACAGTCGATTGGGTATCGATATCTTTGCGTAAAACAGCAGTTCTCAAGCCAGAAAGAAGAGCGGGTCGAAGAGCTACAATCGGAGAAGCTGGAGAAGGCGGAAGTGGTGCCAATTGCTCGGCGAATAAAGACCAGTAGAAATACACGCGAGCAGAGAGAGAATCTAAAGTTCGTCGATTAAGGCCGTGAATAACAGTTGTGAGACGATCTGAAAATAAAGATCCCTTCTCATTCATCTTATTATCGAGGAAGAAGATTTGTACAAGAATGCTTAGGAAAATATCGATCTCCGGTATGATTTCTTTTGGCTCTTTCTTTCCGATTTTGGCAGATTTTGGATCAGAATCGATTTCCATCTCCGACGATGAAGCCTTGTTAAATGTAGCATTCTCCCTTTCAATAGCGACGAGAAGGGTCTTTGCTTGTGTAGTAGTTGTTGATGGGTAAGTTTCCGTAATAACTTGCGCCAGAATATCAGCCGTAAGATGCTTTCGGATAGAGGAAATGGACCTGAGGGCTCGGAGTGTGTATCTCGCATCGAACAAAGCAACGGCTTTCTCTAATAATGGGAAATTACTTTTGATATCTGCGAAGAAGAGCGGTATGTTAGCTTCTGTTGGTTGATAATACTAATGAATGTTGGGTGATGCTCGACATACCTGCAACAGCCTTAGCCACCGGATCAACTTTGACAGCACCTGCATCCTCTCCATTTTCCGCAGATCCATCCATAGCTACATCTCCATCACTATCTTTCGGAGGAGGAGCTGACAGTTTTGAACCCTTTGATGGCGGTACGACGACCGTCATCTCCTCTTCATTGCCTTCCTTGGTCTTCTTTCCCTTTCCACCTTTCAATGAGCTCTTCGCATCATCCTTCTTCGTACCGTTGATACCATTTTCAACCGGATCTGTGCCCTTCTTATATGGTGTTTTGCCTGGCATAACTGCAGATTAAAGAGTGTCTTCGAAAGGTTGATGTCGCCCTTTCGTGACGTAAACTAGTGGTAGAGCTAAGGAACCTTCCTTGAGTCGCGTCGGATGATTCGAGGAGTAGTATAATCGCTCTCTTATCCACGAAATATCTCTCTAGGAGCTTAAGGTATCGCAAAAGTGTGGAAGAGTTATTGATTAAAAAGGGTGTTATGTTGTTGAGTTGTCAAAGGGTTGTTGTAGCTGTCTTTCAGTTCTCGATTACCTTTACAGCATTAAAGCCCAAGATAATCACGTTAGAATTAACGACCTGTAGCGCAGTTTTAACGCGAGTCTTCGGGTGCCTGGAGACTGCAAGCTGGCGAAGTGTGAGCTTGCTAATTAATGTAATGAATGCCGAAAAAGAGTTTTCTCAGCAGCCTACATTGAAGAAACCTTACTTTCATCATTTATATCTTCAAGTATACATATAAAATTCTCAAGATAATTCCATCATCTTATCCATTAACCATCTATTGATCCGTTCCGATATCAAACCAGCCCCATCTCCGGCTTCATATTCGCTGCCGAACCTTACCTAGCACAAGATATCTGAGTCACGTGTATGTCATATATATATCGGGGCTGAGATCTTGAGATCACGCGGGTCCAAAGTTCAAAGTCTGATGATTCTTCAACGATGGGCAAGGGGGTTGGTCATATTCTGGCCAAAGCAGTTAATCTTAAAGGGAATTGTTTCATTGCTTGGGATTCACGATGATGACCTAGGTTTGTAATATAGATAGGGAGATTGATTCTGCTATTAATACCTAGTAAAGGTGTATCCTTACGTACCTATTTGTTGTAGAAGAAGATGTTCCAGGTTTATAAAGACTTCTAGGTGGAAAAGAGTGGACAACTGGAGTATCATAATGATATTACCATCATTAGAAAGGGGTGGGCGATCCTATCATTTCATTTTTCTGAATTGAATTGAACATCGAAAGTACTCGAGTAATTCCATCACTCATATATCATATCACAACAAATGTCCCGCAGAGATATAAAAAAAGCTTTATGGATTAAGTACTACCTATCATCAGTACCCATTTGTGAAATGGAAACCGGAATATGCCCAGAGAGAATGCATATAATGCAATGAAAACATCATAATGTCATCCCTCTAACGCCAATAAAAGCCCATTGTCATATGCACATCAACTCAAGATGGAATACCATAACGCCACTTATCATCCGTCCCATGCCGTGATAGTGAGCACCCAGATTGATCCCAGTCCCCATCCATGACTATCATAACTCCTTTCGTCCACCCCTAATCACTACCCTTTCCACCCGTGACCTTTGCAGCTTGAACGGCGCTCATCTTGTTAATCCATCCAGAGCTTGGTGCGATTTTACGGACGGTTCGAATCTCGTCACTGGCGTATCCTGGGATACGGATGTTGTAGCCGCGCTCAAGAGTCAGTTGAAGATCGCGGATCTCGAGAATCTTGGAGCCACGTTCCTTGGCATTCTTGCAAGCAGCCTGAAGGACTTGATCAACGAAATTATCGGCAACAGTGAGAATAGACTATTGGATGGTGTTAGTTTAAGGCTTAAAATTGGTAGATAAAAGAGAATTTTGCCGTTGCGACAAGAGTAATGAGATCGATCTTGTAGATCGGGATTAATGGATGAAATAAAAATGTATACCTCTTCAACTTCGGCAGTTAGACCACCACCGGCAATATTCTCTCCACCACCTGTAACTTGTCTGACAAGCTCATCCAATTTCTTCTTACTCAAAACGCGATCGCCTTCGCCGTCCAAAACGTATCCTGGAGCCTTTGGGAGAACAGGTTGACCCATAACGCCGTTGCCAGCGCCAGATGGACCACCAGTGTATGTTGGACGTGGTTGGCCCATTTGTACAGGTTGGGGAGGTGCCATTGCTCGTTCCGGTAAATGTTTGGGAATTGGAAGTTTTTGTGAGCTTGGATTTTGTTGCTCTCTGGACATAACATGAGGGTGAGTATGCGAGTGTCCCATAACTGTAGGCGTGCCGGTCGCTTGACCGCCCGCACTGGAATAACTTTGAGCCGCGGTTTGCAATGCTGCTTGATGAGTTAAAGCTCTAGGTGGGCCAGGATTTTGTGCATTAATTGAGGTTGCTGATTGGGGAATAGAAGATTGTGGAATAGAAGATTGAGGAGAATTTGTTTGACCTGGACGCGCCATGTTATTTTGCATGTGAGTAATGGCAGTATTAATTGGGCCTGGAATTGTTGGTTCGCTTTTAATGCCTTGTGACTGCCCAGTTTGAGATTGAGGAATAGCTGGATGGGAAGCTGCGATTGGTGTGGGGATTTGTTGACCTTGGGATAATTGTCCTTGTGGCATGGGAGGTCGATTAACACCACCCATTTGTTGATTACGAGCTTGCTCAATAGCAGCATTGACAGTTTGGGTATTTTGTAATGCTGGGTTGGATGGTTGTTGCGAATTCATGAGGGGTCTAGGTGCTCCTTGTGCTTGATTCATTTGGGTGCCTTGAACTCCTTGGTTGCTCTGATTTCCGATACCACCTGCATTTCCAATCACATTTGAATCAGATGGTCCAGATCCAGATGCCTGTGATTGTTGAGGATGCTGTTGTTGTCCTTGATGTTGGGAGTTTTGTTGTTGAAGGCGTTTCTGGTTCTCTCTGATCTCTTCAACAAACTTCTTGGCCATAGCATGCTTGTTCCTGAATTCTGTCATTCTTGTCTGGTAGTCCGTTTCATCTTGTTCCGTTGCAGTTCTCTCTTCTCTCTTCTTCTTGATATATTCTTCCAAGTTTTTCAGTTGCGAAGTCGTACTGTCCATAGCCATTAATCCCTTGGCATATTTCTGTTTGAGGTCAGAAAGCCACTTATTTCTTTCTGCTGAGTTCTGGATCAAGTTAGGTGGAGCAGTCCATGGAAATGCTTTGATATGTTGTAAAAGCTTCTCTTGTAGTTGAGGGGCAGCTTGAGCTCTTGGCTGTTGCTGGGAAGAACTTCCAGCATTGGAACCACTAGCTTGAGTTTCTTGTGATTGTGTGGTTTGCTCGTGCTGTTGCAAAGCTGGATGTTGCTGGGCCGGGTTGCTCGATGGAGCCGATGTGGGTTGCGGAGCTTGTTGCTGAGATTGTTGCAGAACCTGTTGAGCTTGTTGCGGAACTTGTTGAGTTTGTTGCGCCTGTTGGGTCGGTTGGGTCGGTTGATTCTGCTGAACTTGTTGGCCTTGTCCCTGCTGCTGCTGGGCTTGCTGAGCTTGTTGTACTTGTCGCTGCTGCTGTGTGCGGTAAGTCTGTATCTTCATAATAAGCTGCCTAGAGAAATCAGCCAACTTGCGTTTGGCCTCTTGATGTTGCGGGGACTCGGCGGGATTATTCTCGACCTGAGCCCAAAGTCCTCTGAGTCCAGTTTCCCATTTGAGTTTCTCCTCATCTGAAAAGCCAGGTGGAAGGTTGCGCATCATTTCAGGTTTATAGATTCTTGGAGGAGCTGGTTGCGAAGCGCCAGGTTGGCCCTGGGGCGCTTGGCCTTGAGATCCATTATTCATGATGGTAGAATTTAGCAGGTTTCCCAAGTGATAATGAAAATTATTTGTATTGTTACCAATACATAGAAGATAGAAATGGATGAAAATATGGTCAGGTAATGGTGTGGTGTTGTTTGAAGCCCTGGTTCAATTGATTTATGTTTCCAAGGTCACCAAGATAACGCTAAAGGATTAACGCTAATGGATATTGCCGAGCGGTCAAGGCAAATCTTGTACGGTAGTATAGTATGCCTTATGTCATACCATACACATGCATGGATGGTTATTAGGGAGGACCTGCATATTTATGGGGAAAATCAGTCAGTCGGGTATCTATCTACATATGGACACTCTGTGGAGAGGTCATTCATTTTGTAAATATAAGGTTCGAGATAGGGATATTCTTTAAATCTATATTGAAGTTATATTTATAACAGATACTAACTCTGTTCTCCTTTGCTCTTCTCCTATGATGATTATGAACCCAAGTTTGGTGTTTATATTCTATTCATTCTCAGAAAGGTCTCTGGACATTGATATATCTCATATAGCAATAGGCAAATGCCCCTTCTAAGCCCCTTTCTAATGGAACAGGCCATTCCATTCAAATGAATCTTTTATCTGCTGATCACAAGGAGAATTATTGACCAATAGCCAGCACCCCTTCAGGATTTTCCCATGTACTTCACGTTTTTGCATGTACAGGTCTGTCAAAACCTTTGAGCATTTGTATTTTCATAAGCAGCTTCAGCTTACAGATTACTGTTGACTATCAAAGACCAGTGGCATGCACACACTGTGCCAATTCTACCATTGAACATTCCACATTATAGTAATTATATCCCAAATTCTATCCATCAATCTATCAATCCAAGCTATCAATCCTATTAAGTTGTTCTCCCAGCTCTCCAGACACTTAAGCACCACTAAGAAATCAAGAGATAGACCACCCCTTGACTGATTCTCAGATTCTAATTTTCAATCAACAAATCCATGACACAAGCACAAATACAGGCCACAAACAATCAAGCCAATAAAAGGTGTATCTATTTGTTTTCTCCCCTATATCTTCTTCAATGCTCACTTCAACCCCACCCAGTCTATAAATAACAACAAACCCGAAACCATAAGTTCCAATCCAACATTGAAGTACCCAGGCTGACTATCAGCCGGTGCTGCTATCCTTACATCCGCTATGCAACGCTATGTTTGATATGAATGAACAGTTGACTAAACAAGATTCCGCCCAGCAATAAATCTTTTGCTCAAAAAATGTAAAAGTAATATACCACCGTCATGTGTATCGTTCCGTCATGTAATGAAATGCCGTCTCATTCATAATTCATTAGTTCGTGACCCCTTTTCCATATCCACATCCACCTATAGTCACCACCTCTTTCTTCATCAAGCCTCCTCAAAATATTCTTACCCCTGTGGCTGTATTGTACTCAGGAGGAAGAGTCGATATCCATACTTTCCTCCAAGATATAATATGGCAATGCTCTTAAGTCATCCAGCTCGGTATCATCTTCAATGACTTCCTCGCAGCTATCTGGTTCTTCCAATTCCGGAATCCGTGGTGGCGGATCATCAAATATAAGACTGGCCCTCTTATCACACCCATGGTTGAATGTTTTCCTTCGTAGTCTCCTAGCACTTGACCCGGCCTCATTTGCGCTTAAATGGTCCGGCTGCAAATCTTCATCGTCAGTATCACTACCGATACTTTGCGCTAGTGAGCGCTTTTGTACAGTAGCTGAACTCCGGCGCCGCCGGCGCCTTTCCTCTCGATTGCGTTTTACCCATGCCTCATGTTCATCCAGTGGCGAGCCATCCTGATCGTCGGTGTTGAAAGCCTCTGTGCAGTCGTGCGCAGTGAGATCGCGCAGATCATTCAGGAAATGCGGATCAAGTTCTGCTGGCGGAGATGCAGGCGTAATATGTCCTCTATCGGACTCGGCGTCCTCGTATTGGTGGGGTCGTATGATAAGCTCTTCCTTGCAATCGTAGTCTTCAAGATCGCTGTCTGTGATTTCCTCTAGTGTAAAATTGCCCTTGTCTACTATCCGCGACTGTCTGCGGATAGGTGATGATAGAGGTGAATGTGCGCGTTGAGAACTCTCTGATCGAGGCGGACTTGCGCTGCCCGAAGATTCGGATGAGGGAGAGGTGGACCGTGGGGATAGATCTTCGGGTCGTTTGTAACTAAAGTGAGGCCCCGAACCATTGGGTGCGATCCCATTTGATTTGGGTGAGGGAATTGATGGTTGGGGCGCGAATGTAAAAGTTGAATGAGTCGGTGTCTCAGGTGGTGATGAAGGGCCGACACTTTGTGCGAAATTGAAATTGGGAGTTGTAGGACGCATATTTGGCAAATGCGACATTATGCTTTCGTTACTGGATGTAGATGATGTGTATCCTCCGCGGAAAAGATGTGTATGTTGCGATGGAGGTCAAGGTGTAAGAGTTTGTGGTAAATCTCTCCTGGTGGGAGAAGGAAGATCTGGAGGATCGCAGTTCATGATAATCTCTAGATGAGCTTGGGGCGCCAAGGAGTCTTGCAATTACAGATTCGAGGCTTTGGTTAACCGTCAAAATGGGTCCGGTCCGGTCTCAAGCTGGAAACGAGGGATCTGGGGGACGAGGTCCTGGTTGAAGAAACAAGGGTCAGCGTAATTTGTAGATCCAAGTAAATAAGGCGACCAATGATAAACATCAATTTCAATTGTAAAAATAAATTGAATGTGGGTCAATTGAACTGAGACCTCTATAGGGATAAAAAGGGGACCAAACTTGTTTCGAAACGTTGAGGATGAGGCGTGCGAGGAATGGGGGCAATATCAGAGAAGTTCAAAATAATAATAATAATAAGCTTTTCCGAAGAATATTTCAAGAAATTTCGGAAATTCGAGGAAAAGTGTGTGTTGCGGGAAGCCGATAAAAGGGATTCTTATGCGGTTTTGTCTCCACACCACACCGATACCCGTAGATCACCACACCCTTATAAAGAAAGGTGTTTTGGTAACCAGTTGGGAGGGATGGGGAAAAAAGCTTGACCCGAACATTCGGGTAAAAAAACCTCGAATTGAAAGAAGCTGGATGAAGGAGGGAGAAAGCGAATCCACAAAGTTCAAGCAAGATAAAAGAGATATATGAACAATGGACAACTCGGTGATATCAATCAGCCTGTAGGTATTGGGCAGAAACCATCAAGGAATAACCTTGTTTACCAAATGTACGAGAAGAAGGGAGGGAGTAAAAGTTGCTTTTTCTTGAGTGCTTTAGTTCAATGGTTGTGTATCTGGTATCTGTAGGTAGGTAATGAGTAATAATGGGCGGCGAGTCGTCAATCGTCAATGCCACCACCAATGGACTAGTGATGCAATATGCGGTCAGTTGGTTGGAGGGGTTTGGATATGTCTGTACGTATGTACGGTGGCTCCTGGGGAAAGTTTATATTGGATGAATGCGATGGCAAGTTTGGCGATTTCCAAGCATGAAAAAAAGCAAGATTCCCCTCGTGAGATATAAGATATTCGAGACGAAAACTCACGTCGAATCCTCTAGGAAAGGGAATAGGGGGAATAGCTTATCCTATCCTACCACGACTTTTCCGAGTATCGTATGGGCAAAAAGTAATGGTGTTGCGATGTGTTGTCAGTAACTCCAATGTAAGCATTGAAGAGATGGAAGAAAAAGCAACAAAATTTTAAGCAGCACATGAAATTTCGAGAATAAGAAAAAAGGGAAATAGAAAAGAATGTTGACGATAGGGATCACGGAAGACGAGAATAACCAAGGGTAATATGCAAACAATGCATCTCTTATGCTGGAAAGATGATTTCTCTACCAATTGCAATTGTTGATTCAAATTAAGTCTTGAATGCATGCGTTGTTCGATCGATCGAAACTTTCCAAAAGAGAAAGGGAAAGAGAGAGGGAAAGGGAAAGGGAAGAGAGAGTGAGATAGAGTGAGTAAGGTAAGAGACAAAAAGGTACAAATACAATACATCATGTTGCGGTAGGTAGGTATGTACGAGTAAGCTGTCCGTCCTTGTCCTTGTTGTCCTTGAGTAGAAGATGCAGAAGATGCAGAAGATTTGCATTGGAAAGCGAAGAAAGTCAAGATGTGATTCGTGAACCAAGAAGAGAAGTGCATGAGGTTAATAACATGTGACCCGAAGCAAGGGATGAGCAAATTAGGTAGGTATGATTAAGTACCTATGATTAGCTAAGCCGGCATTTGGATAAGTGAAGTGAAGTGGAAGTGGAAATGGAATCTCGTCTGAAACCGAAAAGTACTAACCTAACATAGTAGTATTGTTGTCCCGTCCCGCGTCTCCTTACCCTTGCCGATAATCGTGAAATCGCGGTCGGATGTAAATATTGACTTTCGATAATATTGTCAACCTTTGAATCCAGCAACCACGGAAAGACACAACCCCAAGCAAAAACGTTCACAACCTTCAAAATGTCTCTACTGGAAAGGCATCTAGAACAAATTGCTCTCTCGGCAGATTCAATAGCTTCATTACCGTAAGTACTTTTCCCCCTCACTCAAACACATCAACTAACCCCACTATCACAGCTTTCCCCCTCCCCAAATCTTCACCAATGCCCTCCTCTCCAATCAAGACATTACCGCCCTAATCCGCGACACTGAACCCCACGAGCGCGCACTCTTCTCTGTCCCTCCACCTCCACCACCCCCTACCCAAATAGCTCCCGAACCCAAATCTTCTTCTTCCCGCCGCCAAACCGTCTTCAACGTAACATCCGGCGAAGTAGCTCCTGCATCTGGTCCTAATGGTCGTGCGCCGAGGCGCAATACTGCTGTTGCTGCTGTACTTGGTGCAGAATTACATTCGCAGGTTCGCAAAACGGAGAGTGGGAGGGGAGAGGTTGATGTGGAGGTTTTGTTGAAGGGTGCGGAGAAATTAAATGGGGTATACCCAGTACAAGGAGTTCCGGAGAGAATAAGAGCTCTGAGGATTAGGTATGCGCAATTGAAGGAGACTGTTAAGAGACATGAACAGAAGGTGCAGAAACAGACGAGAGAGTTGGAGAGGATGAATAGGGGTGATGAGTTCGAGAGTGGTGGGGAGGAGAACCAGCAGGAGAATGAAGAGCCATCAGAGATAGAGGTTACGGATGAAGATCTGAGGAGGGAGGAAAGGGAGATTAGGGAATTGGAGAGGAAGAAGAAGGCGTTGGAAGAGAGGGTAACCGGGATGGAGAGGGACTTGGGAGGATTACTGAGATGATATCCCAGATGCTTATTTTGAGCAAGGATGCTGATCATGAGCATGTTGGGATGAGTATGCCCATTTGATTTTACGATTTATGAGGCTGCATAGTTTTTGATACCCGGATTATGGAGGAGTTGTCATGTTCTGCATTTATTTATGTGATACCTCCGAATATTTGTGAGCGTTTGTTTGTTTGCTTTCATGTGCCAGGCACTTCACCAAGTGTTGCAGAACAACTCACTTTAATGAAGTGAGTACAAGGTCAATTTGTAAATTGCATTAGCTGAAACTAGGTACCTTTACCAATTGCTCTTCATTTTTTTGTTCTACTTAATTTAGTGCAGTCTACTGCTCCTAACACTTGAAGCAAGTGTAGATACCAATGCAGATAGTTTTCATTCTACCTGACCCTCCAGATAAATCATTTGTGGTGGTAGATGTTTGTGTTTTGATGAAGATCATATAGTATAATCTTTAACCCACTTGAAGTATTGTGAGATAGATAATATGCCACAGTTCACAAATCTCTACCAACTTTCTTTCTTTCCTCTTTCCCAACCAAAAGCTTCAGATAGGCTTTCAGTTCCCAGTATGTGTTTTATCTGTGTTTGGGAACCTTTTTTTTTGCCCCCAATTCAGTCATTGTATCAAAATACAAGGAACAATCAAAGGCATAGTATATTATGGATGGCAGTTTATTCGTTTATAAACTCTTGAGCAGTGGTTGACCTAGCTTTATTTAATACATTATTTCCAAAGTTCCAATGGTATTACTCATTGTTCAATATGGTGTGTATCGGTGTGTATCAGTTCATGGTTTCTTGCACTTTGGTTTCATCACTCGAGACATGTATTAGATATCACTATATGAGTCAGTGTAGCTGGCTGCTAAGGTTCAAGCAAGAATAGCTTATATCAGATGCAAGACTAGCATGTCCATGACAACCATGAACTGTCCATATATCCTGAAGAAGACCTAATTTACCTCTGTCCCTCACCCCACAATACCCCCCTTCTCTCCTCATCAAACTCTTCCCCAGATCAAACCCCTCTCCATCTATCCATCCATCCATCCATCCCCTCAAAAGAAAACTTCCCTCCCAAAACTACACCACCCTCTCCACTCTCAACCTCTCAACCTCTCAACCTCACTCTCCATTCATAAATCTCTCCCATATCTTTAAACACATTCTTACATCACCAATCTCACCAATCTCGCCCCAACTTTCTCTCCCCAAGTCACCCAAACCCCAAACCTTAAAACAATCAATCTTTCAACCCTTGGCAAAAATTCTCATTTTTTGTTATATGGCTCTATCACTGTCGAAAAATGTTGTCTTTGGAAAGTATGGGGCATGTAACAGTCTGGTGGTCACTCGGAGGGAAGGTGGTGCTTGATTCGATGAATTGGGAAGGTTATAAATGCTGATGGAATGGAAGTTAAGGGGGAGTGGGGTTAAGTTGTGGGGAGGGGATGAGAGATGTGCATGAGGAGTTAGAAGAGAGTTTTTATGTCGTGGTTGTTTTTATTGTTGCTATTAGTAGCAGCGTTGGTTTTACTGTTATTGCGTGGAGTTCCTTGTAGATAGATGTCTTTCTTGTTTATCCTATGCATAGAAGAAATTCTTTCAGAAAACCCCCCATCAAAACTATGTTTCCGAGTCCTGTCAGAAAAGTAACCCAGTCAAACTCCTGTTTCGGCTTCCATCAAAGGTTCCAATTTTCCATTAACTCATATGATTCTTTGGCTTCCCGTTCTATTTTATAGATGGATATGGAGGCTGGAGGCTTTTGTATTGATTCAGATTTTGTCAAGGTTCATAAATGTGTTGGAGACTTAATATTTTTCTTTGCTATGATTAAATCTACACTTTCACAGACTTGGATATAGTATTTCAAATCAGAGTATCCATAGTAGTAGTGTAGTAGTAAGTTATTCACCCTGAGAAACCTTCGCTCACCATGTAAATAGCTCTCAAGTTTCTGGATTACAGAGTTCCTGTAAGTACAGATTATTGGAGTACCATCAAAAGTTTAGGACCCAGTATGTGTGTGTACTAAAACCCCTCTGTTTGGGCCAAGAGATTCTATCTCTTGACTGTTGTGGGCTTGAAACAGCCTCATTATCGCCGTCACTTTCATGACTATTGTTACTGAATGTATAAGACCCAACTATTTTGCTATCGTTCTGCTTTTCACCATCATCTAGGTCTGCAGACTGATTGATAGAAAGTCTGCACAAAGCTTTGTGTCTGTGTCAGACATGATTTGATACTTTGTCCATGAATATCGGTACTGATTTATAATCCTCTCACCATATTTAGGCTCAAGATTTGAGATCAACAGACAGACTGTGTAAACTGTGTGAAGCAACAGTAGGCGAACAGATTTGTGAATGTTTGAATCCTAGTTCATCTAACCCCCAATCAATTCTTTCTCAAATCAACAATCTTATTGTGTGATCTGCAACAAATCATTTGATCAAATTGTAAAATATACAGAGAAATATTCAAACAATATTTTGAAACTCGACTTTGATATCGCCCTATGAGTCCGTACACCCACTGCCGAAGCTGCGTTCTAAATCTTGATAACTAAGAGTGAAGAATCAACGACTAAGATCTCAAGGCCCAAGAAAATCTGGATTTTACCTGGAACCTTATCATATACATATATCTTGCCTCTAACTCGGAAGATAGTGAAATGTTGCCAGTTCTTGCCGTTGCACTTGCTTGGCTGCTGTCGTTCTCAATGCCATCACCATTCATCTACCTATGGCCCATAATGTATGGTGAAGGTTTGAATACCTGATTTGAAACTGTATCCTTGCGTCTAGAGTTTCCAATATCTTGGAGCTGAGAGCTGCCTGCCACAAAAAAACAGAAAAAATATAAAATTTGCTTGATGTCTCTGATACTTTATAAAAGTCTACATCAGAAATATTTCAAGATTTGAAAAGATGTGATGGTGTCACCCTAATCCATGGACTCTGGGTAGCTTCAATGGCCCGAGAATCTCTCCTTCTTGGAATGTGCTATGTTAAAACTGATAACATCTATATTTATAAATAAATATTGAACGGCGAAAATCGATATGGATATTAGGTCTGTTACCCCCGGAAAGCCGATACGGATATGAATTCTGTTACCCTCGGAAAGCCGATACGGATATGAATTCCGTTATCCCCGGAAAGTCGATACGGATATGAATTCTGTTATCCCCGGTAATAGCGCAAGCTAGTACTGACTCACCAACGGTTTTATTCTCTACACGATAACCTTTTCTCCGTCGAAATGAGGGCATCCATATACCTTACGTGTTGATGATAATATACGAGAATAGCTTTATCTTGTCCATGCATGTGGGTGGAGCTCTACCTCACTTCCGGGCGCCGGAATCCTTTAATTCTCCGCGTTCCTGCTTTTTTCCCGATAGACAGAAGGCAAATGTCAATCAAGTGCTCAGAGCTCTATCCATAATTTGACCTGAAAATGCAGATAGAAAGTCCATTTCGGCATGAGTGGGATGGTGAGCAAGCAACCTTCCTCAAGCAAGCCAGTGCTCCGTCTGCTATTGCCCCACACATGATTTGCTTAACATACGACTAATGCCTAACAGACCCTAAGATATTATTGCTTTCAAATCTTGCGGTAAGATATACGAAGTATTGTTTTTCCTCGGATCGATTACTATACCTCAACGATGACGTTGGATGACAAAGACGGCTTTAAATAATGGTGTAACATTCCGTTGCGGTGCCAAATAGGGCTGATACTGATACATGATCTGAACATAGTGATTGATAGCCTATAAATCAGGGGAGTAAGGTTAAGCGACGGGTTTAATTGCCTTTTCGCAGTGCCGCAACCCCGCCGTCCTATCATATGGATGTAATGACTAACCTTACCTTTTACTCAAGTGGGTATCGTTTCCATACCGATTTATTTTGTCTAAAATTATTTATCTGTGCCAATAGACTATTTGAGTTGTAAGTCTAAAACTGTTGTAGCAAGAAAGCTACGGAGGTATGTGGTCTAATTATTATCTGACCGCCTTTGTATTGCATCCAACCAAATCATTCTGCCCATGCAAATGAATCCTTGCGAGCCGGTCAACCAGTCCCTAATTAGACCACATACCTCAGTAGGTAGTTTATACTAACTATAAAAGTTATTTTTTTAATATAAATAGAAGAAGATCCACCACATGGTGGACTAAACCCTAAATCCACGAATCTGACGCCTCACAGATACTTTTATATCCACGCCAATGTCATGATTTACCAGCAACGAGTGCTCTGGTAAGCACTTGGAGATGGATGTGTATGGGCCCATTATACGTCAACTATGGTGGGTTACCAATAGTTGTGCGACCGAAAGAGATAGATGCAGCAATGTCTTCTCAACAAACATGCAGTGATTACCAACCGTACGATGAAAGTACCCGTGTGATGGTATAAAAGGTCAGATATGTCGCGTCCAGTCTGCTTTTTCATATTCACATTTTCCTCTCTTCAAGTTCAATACATATATACACAGAAGTCTCTTCAATACATCGCTACTTCATCTCCCTTAAAAGAATCTACCTCACAGCACTCAGGATCAGCAATTTCCATATAAAAGACCTTCATACCAACTTTCACCATGAATGCACTTATGTCTGCTTTAACATCTGGCCCGAATGGCAACTCCAACTCCAACTCCAAACCCCATGACGGTGTTCTGGCATACAGAGCCCCTTCCCTCCTACAACCCCATAGAGCACGTGACGCCATTCGGGATGCTCATGATGGCAAAATACCACCCCTTATTGGATTCTTTGTCGCTCTACCTTCTCCGCCTGTTGCTAAAATAGCAGCTCAATTGGGTTATGATTGCGTCTGGATTGATTGGGAACACACTTCTATGAGCGTTGAAACTATGACGCAAATGGTCCACGATGTTCAGTTTATGAGCGAGGGAAAGAGTTTTGCTATTGTTCGGTAAACTATCCACACTATATTCATAAGACTCCTCTGATAAATGTTACAGTGTCCCGGGTCACGATCACGCATCCATAGGATATGCTTTAGATGCCGGAGCCTCCCTCCTCGTCCCACAAGTCGATACTGTCGAACAAGCGAAACATGTCGTATCTTCCGCCAAATTCGGCGCCGTACGCAACGGAACTCGTTCAGCTCCTCCAGCCCGCTTCTTAATGGGTATTTCTGACACCACTATCGACTCCTCCAAATCCATCTGGGAGAATGTAAACAATCAAGCAGCCATTATAATCCAGATTGAAACTCTTCAAGCTATCCACAACCTTGACGACATCCTTACTGAGTGTGGTGAACACATTGATTCTGTCTGGCTCGGTTCGTTAGATGCACGTATCAGTATGGGTTTACCTGGTCTGTGGGGTGATGAAAAGGAGTGGACTGATGCGGTGGCGTTGTATGAGAGTACCCTGGCGAAACATAATATGCCTTCCAGTGGCATGGCCATGGGTTTCTCGGTGGAGGCGAAGTTGGGAATGGCCAGAGGAAAGAGCTTATTGATTAGTGGCAGTGATATTTTCGCGTTGATGATGCAGGGAGGTGAAGCCAAACAGATGCATCAGAATTTAGTGGCTCACGATCATAGTGGGATCTACAAGAAGTTGTGAGAGGATTTTGTCTCTGAAAGGAAAGTAGCGTATGTTTTCTAATTTAGTATACTCAAAAAGATAATTCTCAACTCTTAGAGAATATTGAACTTATTGTATTGTTGTATCGAGCTAGTGTATGTAGAACTATTTTATAACAACAGAGAATAGGCTTACAAAATGTGGAGTAATTCGATTGAAGCTATGCACGGCTGAAACTCTGATAGTGTAATCTGTCAATAATCCATACCAGCCTATAAAATGGTCAAGTGGTTTGTTTTCTAACAACCAATAAACAATTGGGGAGAAAGATACTTTCCCTTCCAGGATCCAACCAGTCTAAAAGAAGAGCTCGCATTTTTCTTTTAAATATGATGACATCGGTGAAATTGTGTCTTTTCGTCATCAATTATCCTTACAGGACGTCACTACACAACCTTCTCCTTCATTGCCTAGTCCTTTCAAAACATTATGACCAAATTTCACCAACTTGCCGTCAAATATATACTCCATACATTAGCAATAGCTTCAGATTTCCTACTTTCCGCATACCGAAGAGAACTTGGCGCTAGACTAGCGTGAACATCTCCCAATAAAATGGCCTAGTGCTTCATCTTGCTGGAACCGAAAATTTTGCCAGCATCCTTATTACTGTAAACAACGGTGGTATAATGACCCTATTGGTGGATACAATTGGCTCCATGCGCATGTGTAAGCATAGGTTCGGTAGCCCACTCCTCTATATTATGGAGAAATCATATGAGCTTTCTCGTCGCTAGATATCTTTTCTGATTATCCGTCGACTAGATTACTTTTCCTTCTCAGCATTCCATAGGTCAGAGATTGGAACATTAGGGCAATCGTCCTAAATCCAGATAAAGTTCGACAGTCTCAATGCATAATTTCTCATTCTCATTGCCAGGATATGCCGATTCTCCAAATTTATCGGGTAAGGGATCCTAAGAATCTTCTAATATCGATTGTTCTCTCTGGACTTCCCACCGTCCATACCTCTCAGGAACACCCTCTATAGCAGAAGTGACGAATCAATATATCTTGTGTCATCCTTCTGCCACCTGCCAACATTGCCTCGGCAGGCGCCATATCTAATAATATAGAATCTGTTTCATGGGGACAATGCCCTCTTCCAGGAGCAGATGAGTATGATAACGCGATCAAGTGAGCTTTCAAAGGCAAAAGAGAACTTTTTCCAATGAATGCCATCCGGTCTTCTTCTCTTAGTAAATCTGGTTTCTTGAGTTTGATATTAAAGTCATATCAAACTTACAAACTTACAATCTTAGTTTCTGCTTTATTTTCCTAGTTTCTCAATACCCTCGCCATTATATGTAAATGCCAAATGTTGTTCCACCGAAGACAAGGGCTTATGTTTATTACGAATATCCTTCTTCATAAATGTTGATATACAATAGTTCTATATACAATAGCTTAGTCATCGAGCTAAGTTATATGGAATCTCCGATTCCATAGAACTTAGCTAGTTACACAATAATATAATGGTTAATAATAAATAAACAATGGAATGTTTTGAGATACCTGAGAAAACTCCTATGACGTTTGAGGCTGTGCCATTAAGGAGTGAACTTCGCTTAGTTTCTTGATGGGATTGAGGATATACTATCTATGAAAGACATTTTCTCTTCATCAATTTTGACAAGAATCATACTTCTTGCTGGTATCAAACTCAATGATAAAAGTGCGCAGATGACTGACAACAAAAAATAAACAAATTCGAACAATATTATGGCCCCGGACCTTAGATTCTCGATGTCAGCCCATTATCACAGTAACGATAATTTTAAGTTGAGGTGATGCCACTCATTATCCATTACAGAGCATCTTCCGGTTTTTGCCCTTTCTTATTTACTACTTGAACGCACCAGATGAGTATTTATTTATAGGCTCAAATTTTGGACCCCCAAAACATCATGCTGAATAATATACACTTCCATACAACTGACCTCTATCATGTCCCCCACATCTACTTCAAGTTTTCTGTATGAGTCGTGTATATAAGGAGCCTCTTCCTCTATAACATCTCAATATCATGCTAAGATAAAAATCGCCACACGTACTTCAAATGGGTGCCGATACCCAGTCATTCACCCACCTGATCAAACTTCCGTATCTCCAGAAATTGCCCATGTCAAATCCATCCAGTTCCAAACTTACGAATTATATTTCTCCTTTGAATAACTTCTAAACTTTATCAAGGCGACAACGACATTGAGATGTGTAAAAATAACAATAAATGAACAGTGCAAAGCTATTGGGATAGTGGAATAATTTGACAATGCCTATACATAACATACCTGATTTCGAATAACGGTCTAGCACTGGCAGATATTATCAAGCTCTCACCATCTGGCAATTGATATTATTAAGAATTCCTAATTTTGAGTCTGAAAGGCGAATTGGATAAAGTTAATTCCAACAACCTTGTAACTTAGGTAGCTAGGACGTAGATAGATATATCTAGATCGTCCCATCACTCAGAATATATTCCATTTACATACCTTTGCTCTAATTCTTCGTCCCCCGACTTCGCATCTCAAGTCTTCTCACGTGGCAGACCTAACCATATAGACTCCCGGATCGATCATGCAAAGGGTATATAAACACAGCTCTATTCCATCTCTGCTATATCAAACCCACGAAAACAAAAGTCTGGAATCACAAACATAGTGACTTCAGCACAACGACCAAATATGCATATCCTTGATTCAAATTTGATACAGTTGAGCTCTCTTTTGTCAATATAGAAGAACCTAAATCTCCCATCTAAAATCAACAACAATTATCCCAAATATCACATCAAAACAATAACAAAACCCCCACCAAAGTCCATTGTCAAATATGCAAATCCATTCTAAAGTGTTGGTATCTTGTCAGCCACAGAACTCCTCGCCCCAAATCCATATATATTTCTTGGATAGCAAAACGCACTAGTTATAATCTTGACACTTCGACTTATGGCTCATACAATGGTGATTGGGATTTGAAAAGCGAAGCGGGTCTTGAGATGATTTATATACCTAGGTAGGTAGTTAGGTATTCAAATCACAACTTGTCCTTCATTGTAAATTTGATAGTGTGTGGAGTGACAGGAGTTACATCGATTCACTGCCATCATTCACGATCGCCTGACCAGGTATGTAGGTGTTGTACTGCCGTGCAATAACTGCTTTCAACAAGCGCTTCCCTAATCGAAATTCTCTTCCCTCATAACAACCGAGTTCAGGTATAAAAGCACACTCTGCTTCGACTTTCTTCAAATATTCAAGGGGCTTAAATGGGTTGGAGAATCCCATTCAAGGGATAAGCTTGACGAACAGATTGTCGCCCGAAAAGTGTCACCTTGCATGTCCACATCTGTACCGAATTCTGGTTCCAATAAGCTAAAAGGCCGGGTCTCCTAATGCAGTAATCTTAGATTTATCATCAGGCAGGAACTTTTGTTGTCAGTTCAGCATTTCTGATAACTACCGTCATATATTTCCGCCTCTTGTTATGACGAAAAAGACTTTATCCCTTGAATCTTTCATACCATATCTAGGTAGATAAGGATAGGTAATCAATGTATTTCAGCTGCCAGTTAGACCAAGCACACTCGCATACTCCTTAACCTAGTTATATTGTGACTGGATATTACTATATTTCTTCCCCCACAAAAGAAGAAAAACCGCGCGTTTATATACATACCCACAACTTTAAGATACGGCTTTTACTGTAAGAGTTTAGTGTCAAGGGTACTGTGATCATGATGTATGAAATTTAGAGAATTCGAGGAATTCGATCTTGTATGAAAACATCAAAAAATATATCCTTCTTTTTCCCCCTTCCCTTTTTCCACCCCAAAAAACCAACAGAAAAAAAACAACAACAACACCGAGCTATCTTTATAGACAGACTAGTTATAGTTATTCCATGGAAATTTTCAAAAACCGAAGACTTCTTTTCATTTATGCCAATGTGCTATATTAAACTGCAATACAATTCCTATTGTGCGAAATTCCCACTTTTACAAAATCAAGAATAGTAAATAGAGTTTTCCAAAGAATAAGTAGAGTGAAGAGACTTTTTTTTTTGGTATGAATGGTTTTGATTGTTTCTTGTTGATATAATTTGGGTATTGCTATTATTATTATTATTATTATTATTATTATTATTATTATTATTATTATTATTATTATTATTATTATTATTATTATTATTATTATTATTATTATTATTATTATTATTATTATTATTATTATTATTATTATTATTATTATTATTATTATTATTATTATTATTATTATTATTATTATTATTATTATTATTATTATTATTATTATTATTATTATTATTATTATTATTATTATTATTATTATTATTATTATTATTATTATTATTATTATTATTATTATTATTATTATTATTATTAATTTCAATATAATTTTTACCTGATTTTCTCCCTTTTAATATATCCTTATGATCTCATACACTCATTTTCTCTCACACCCCCCTATATAGATACCCCACCATCCTTCTCTCCTCTCCACCTCCTCTCTTCCTCCCGTTTTCGTCTCTCTCCCCCTCTCCTCCCTCCACCTCCTCTCCTCTACCCATATATCCACCCCCTCCCTCCCCCCAAGCCCAAACCCAAACCTCAAACCCAAGCCTCATCCTCTCTTCTCCCCCATCCCCCATCCCCTCATCCCCCCATACCCATCCACATAAATGAAATTCTCGAAGCCCTGCCCTTCCCTGCCCTTCTCTGCCCTGCCCTTCTCTGCCCTGCCCTTCTCTGCCCTGCCCTGCCCAGGCCGGTGCCGATCATCAAGATATGAACTTTTATATACTCATATAACTATGCAGGTAGGTAACACGTATGTACATGATATATCCCCATCCCCTCTCTAACATTATTAGATTAGCTTGATGGTAGATTAGCTTGATGATAGATTACCATGATGGATTTAAAGGAAAAGAAAAAAGTGAATACAACACAATACAACACGATACGTACGTACATTCCGATTACCATTCACAGGGTTATTCAAAAGGGTATATGTGTAAAAAAAAGGAAAAAAAGAAGAAAAACAGAAGATATACCAGTAAACAAAGAATCTTTCTTATACATGCATCTCGAGGACCACTAGCATTAATCCAAATCCAAATCTACGGTGGGAAATTCATGGCATATATATATGAAGTTTAAGGCAACTAACACCCGAATGCATGAAAATGAAAATAAAAATGAATAATAATTGGAACGGCACAGTAAAGTAAAGAAAAATAACTTCATTGGAATATGCTGTTATGTTCTCCACGTTCTACACGCTCTACCCATTCTGCTATAGTACAGGTCGTACCAGGATATACATTAAGTGGTAGGTACGGTACGTACGCTGCGCTAGCTGAACCCGAACCCGAACCAAGCCCCAGGCCGGAAAAATAACTTAAAAGAAAGGGATAAAAAAAAGAAATCAAAAGGGTATCTCATCACATCCTATCATATCACATCCCATCTCCCCAACACTGACCCCAAAGCCAAATAAAGTAACTTTCATCAAGACCTTCATGCACAAACTACACAATCGGAGAAACGACACCCCGAACCGAATCATAAGCACCGGGTGGCACATGAGTTTTCACACCGGTCAACGGATCGAAGATGTGGCAGCCATGCAATGCGGCATTGGGGGGTGTGTAGACTGATATTTTCGTTAGTGGTGGGGTTCTTTTTTTTCGTTTGCGTGTTTATGTGGATGGGAAGGGATATCTAGGATTATAATGGATGGATGGATGATGGTGTGGGGATGAGAAGCGGGGAGATGGGGGCGATTGGGGGTGGAATGAAGGAGGGAGGTGGGTAACTTACGGTGCAAAGAGACGGCATATTCGGTATTGCTGGGGTTGGCAATGGAGTGGAGACCCATCTTTTTTTATTGTTAGCCATGTGATTCTTCCTTATACTTACATCAAAAAGTAAGGCAAGATAGGAAAGAAGGAAGAAAGAAAGAAAGGGGAGAAAAACATACATCATCACACATATAAGCCACCTTATCCATCTTATAATCCCGTACGCCATGAACCTCCATCTCATCCCCATGCACGCTAGCCCCATCAACCGGAGTAACCCATCTCGTCTCCCTCAAACCACCCTTCATAATCTTCATCAAACAATGACTGGCAGCATGATCATGCACTTTACTTTCCTTCCCCGGCGTCCAAACCAACATCAAAAGATTAAACACGCCCTCGACTTCTGCGACCAAATTCCTCGTGTATTGTTTGTTGGGATTGGCGTGTGCGTATTTTTGCCATTCCGAGGGATTCGACATGTAAGTGCGAAGGAGCTTGCTGAGTGTAGGGATGTGGGGCGATGATGTGGTGGTGAGGGAGTGTGTGAGTGAGTTGACAAGAGTGTCGAAAGAGCTTGTGTTTGAGCTTGGTTTAATGAATGAGGTGGGGAAATTTCCAACGAAATCTGAAAAGGGGTTGGTTAGATAATTATTCTCAAGATCTCAGTCAACGAGGGGCGAAATAGTACCTCGGGGTAAGAAATGTGTACTGGGTTGTTGGTTAGAGGTGGTTGATTCGAGGGAGGTTGATTTTCTGGTTGTTCCAGTAATACCACGGTTGGCGAAAATAGGTGTGAATGTGGGTTTGGTTGAGTTTGTTAATTTTGTACGAAGTGTACGGATTGCTGTGGTTTTCATGTTATTCGATGCCATTTTGGTTGGTTCACGATGTATGGATTTGTATGGATTTGAGAAGAAAAATGGTGGTTGTCAAGGTGAAAAAGTGGTAAAAATCCGAATTGATTGAAATTGGTATGGTAAGAGTTTAGAAAATCTAAATAAATTCTGGCGGTGCGTACATTAAATAGTTGGTACAAAACAACCATAAGAGCTAGGCCGGGATCGGGATAACCACCAACTTACCCATGGTAACTGCTTGAAAGTTGGTACGGTATGGTATGGTATGATTTGATTGAATCTTATCATTAAATCTTCCACAGACACAGTATGAGTAACAATGGTGATTGGTCCCCCAGATCCTTCCCAAAAGATTATTCAAACCCTAGACGTAAATTCTTTCCATTCCCTCAATCATTTTGTTTTGTATTCCCCTTTAATTCAAGTTGATTTGAAACATTCCATCTCCAACATCATCCATTGTTGGGGCGGCGCACGCTCAATTGACCCCACTCATGTTAATAAAGTTCGGTGACCGCTTTGTTCTTTTCGAGTCCACGTTGGACCAGTCCCTTCAATCGTGTACCTAAACTTCTTCTTCTGCTTCCAGTGATTCATCCAGGTAAGATAATAACATCTCGCATGCGATATCCCGAAAAGCCCCCTCACAACCTTCCTAAAAGTCGAGTAGGACTGTAGAAGATAATGCACTTGGGTATTTCCATCATTGCTTGGCCATCACTGACCGATTAGATTTTCGAATCTGCGAATCCTTATTGGTGATGTTATGACCGGGCAGGGTTTCCATGAGTGTGGTGGTGGGTCCAATAAATTGCTATCTATTGGTCGAATGTTAATTGGAAGATTGGAAGAGATAAGTCACAAGTGCCCTCATCAAAAAGTTACACAACTTAAACTCAAACTCAAGACCACAAGGTATGATATGAACGAGGAATGATATGAACAACACATGATAGTAAATTGGTACCATAGAAGTGTGTCTATATCTCCATGAATGAATTGATCATGTAGTAATGGCTAGAGGTAGAGAACTGAATGGGCGAACTGAGGACATATGATATCAATTCAAAAGAATAACAAATTCAATTGAGTGATTCTGATGAAGAACATGAATTCGGACTGAAAAAACATGTTATCTTCATCGATCAAGGATCCAGTCATGAAATGATAGATTCCGACTACGGAATACCATCCTTCATCTTGCTGTAACCCCTTCCTCTAACATGCACGGTACAGCACGGCATAGCACGGCACAGCATCCATCAATGCTCATTGCCAAACCCAGAACTCAAGGCCAATTCTTCATCATGCTTTCATTGGTTATCACTTGAACCAATAGCAGAAGAACAAAGTGGGTCACGGCCTCATCAACTTCATTCTCTTCTCTCTCGCGCATCAGAAAATCAATCCAAAAGACAGCAAAAAACCACAAACTCTTCAGGTCAAATTCGAGGACGTTCCTCGAGACGTAGAAATCATTATTGAAGAAAGAAGGGGAAATCAACAAGAGGGAACATGTTTTCTTATATTCGCCTTGACTACTTGCTGGATTTTGACGCTAATGAGTGACAGGGGCGATGATGTTTTTTCACGTGCATGGTGATTCTCGGAATCCGGCCTTATGTTTATCCGAGATGTGAAATTTTTTCATAGGGATTGGAAGAAATGCAGATCAAATGGCATATCAAGGGGCTCCTAGTCTTTAGAAGCGAATATCAATGGATCTAATTACATTGCATATTCGTAATTTCGTCTTGATACTTCACCGCATCCAAATCTCGAATAAAAATTCTATAGACTCTATACACCGACTGAGAAGCCAAGATGATTAACTTTAGGAAGTCAAGCATGATGAATATAGGTAGGTAGGTATATGACAACGAACATTTGACATTGTATCTTGTCTTGACACATCTTCTAATGTGTAGCTACCTACCTATTGACGAGTGATATTTGATATCGATACCACGTTTCTCCAACCATCTCTACCACCCAAGTTCCAACTCCATTACCCCAATTCCTATCCAAATCTTTACCCAAAATAAATCATCAATACCTAGGTACATACAGCAGTTGTAAGCGCTTCCATCAGACAGCGACAGTATCTACCCTACCTCTATCACTCATCAGCAAAACTAAACCTCACCTCGACATATCCTTCATCCTGAACCTCAAATGCTAATAAGTAGTGTACTTACTCTACTTCAACACCTTTCCCATCAAACTTCCACGAAAATGCTTCCTCCGATGGTAGTAGTAAGAATCACGTGTAGATAAGCCCGAACAGCTAAGAGCCAACCCTCGGATAAGCAAGCACTAGATATCCCAGGATGGATCTTAACCCACCAATGCCGCTCCACTATTTCGTCATACACCACACCACTAGATAGGTACCTAGTAGCAGTAGTACCTCACACCCAATACCTACATCACCCACCACTCATCCCCTCCATTCCCATTCCCCCTCCATTCTCATCTTCCCACACCACCACCACCACAATGGGCATAATCCGCACAACCTTCACCACGGTGCTCATGGGCGCGGCGGGCGCCACCACCGGCTGGACCTTCTGGACGCGCAATTCCAAATTCATCCCGCTCTCCCCGAGCGACCCGATCTTCTCCAGCCCCGCATACATGCGCCAGAACCCGAATCGCAACGCGGCGACGCAGGATTTGTGTCAGAGGAAGGTCAAGCTGAGCTTGATTAAACCGCAGTTGTTGGAGAGGGAGGGGAAGCTGGTCGAGGCTTTCTGTGCGGGCGTTTGGGGTGGTTTGGGTAGGTTTTTTTCTTTCTGGGTTTTTTGGGGTATTCTTGGTTGGGGGAGAGGGGGGAATGTAGGAGGATGTGAGGGTTGGATCTGAGAGGAAGGGGATGGAGAAGATCATAAATCCGAACGA
>JANPYM010000014.1:460967-495319 GCA_025890175.1 Ciborinia camelliae
AAAAGCTAACCCCCCCCCCCCCCAACAGGCTACAAATACCAACGACACTACCTCTCACAAAAATACGAAAACCACACCACGACATCGCACCAACTCTGGACGCCGCGGGCCCTGCAGACCTCGACCTACGAGCCCGGCACGCAAATCACCGACCACTTTGAAGTAGTATCCAAGACGCCGACATCCATCATCGTGCGGTGCGGCGACTCGCCGCTCAAGACCGGAGTGCGCGAGAGCGATGGCCTGTTTGAGATGAGCGCGCGCATCGACAGGGATGAGGGCGTCGCCGTCTTCGAGTTGAAGAGTGTGTTTTTTAAGGGCACCGGGACCGAGTCCAAGGGTCCCATGCCGCCGCATGTAGAGTTTGCTCATCGGTTGTATACGAAATTGTGGATGGAGACCGCGGTCAAGAATTGTATTATGTGAGGGAAGAGAGGGAGATGATTTGATGATGATGATGAGTTTTTTTTGATGAGATGGATTGTATTGTGGTTAAATACCTATACATAGGTATATATATATATATATGGGAGGGTTGGTTGGATTTCACAAATTGGAGCTCTTAGAAGAAAAAGACGTGCTTGGAAATAAAAGACTAATTAAGTATCCCGATGGAAATACATGCCGATTATTTTGGCTATAACTTTCTGATTCTTACTATCTATCCATCACGAAAGAATATGGGAGAACTAAAATAAACATTCCAAGGTTCTTCAAGAGGCGTTTCTATATCATTTTAAATCTTCGGTCTTCATTATCAATATCTAATCGGTTTTAAGATATTGAACTAATTAAGAGTACAATATCCTATTCCATTCTATTTTACTTATCCGAATTCCTTTTATTGTCCAATATTCCTTCGTATTTTGAATTATATTATATTCATCACTTTGGACATTAGACCTTTAAGTGCCATAGTTAGTATAAATCACTGCGGAACATTCACCTCTACTCACCTATATCAAATGATAGGTAGGTAGTCAGCCCCAAAACAATCCACACGCGATAGACTTCTACAACCGGATATGATTACAAACAAATCACAACAATATTAACCTCAATGTATTGACAATCTGTATACTGTTGTTCTTCATAACTTCATATTATCTCCAAGTACCTAGGTATAGGTATCTAGGTATCTAGGTATCTAACTAGGTAGCTAGCCATCCCATCTCCCTGTTCCAAATTCATGAATCATTAATCTCATTAGAAAGAAAAGTAACGAACTCCCATCATATCTCAAGCCCAAGTCCAAGCCGAATATCCGAAAGAAGGAAACAAAAAAAAATCCAAATCTAAAATCCCATCTCTTTCAAACGCCATCCAATTCGTAACTTAATGCAAGGTAAGCGTGAGGGAAAACTCCATGTTGCTTGCATTCCTGTGGTATCCTGATTAAGCTCAGCACTTGAGCGTACGTGTATCATCATCCATAACTCAATACGTCGGGCTCCGCCTAATATCTCCCGGTTGCGCGGGTGTGGTGTATAGCGTGGTTCTATCACATGTTATGTTAGTATATCCGTGTTTGATTTCGATACAGTATGATGATGATGATGAACTTACGTTCTTGAAGCAAATTCCATGTCGGAAATATCAGTCGATCGAACCGTTCTCACTCGATCCAATTCCAACTCCTTTTTCTCTCGTCGTCCAGGTTCCTGATCAGGTGCCCATCGAATACATCGCTCGGCCCAACTCTCCCTCTTCTCTGCATCCCCCTCACCACCCTCCTCCTCATCTCCACTTCCACCCTCCTCATCATCCGTTCCATCTCCATCCACCTTTCCTCTCATCCTCCAGCTCTTCCCGATATGTCTAATGATCCAGCCGAGGGCCGCAAACACCAACACTGGGGTCCCGAGCGCCACCGCCCAACTAGGCGTCTGTACATTTCCCAACACGATCCAGAATTGCAACATGACACCCAGGATGGCAATTAGAGAACCGACTTGGAGGACTGACCAAAATCCCCAGTACAATTGGATCAGATCTTCGCCGTAACAGTATTCAATGTTGAAAGCGGCGAATACTTCGAACAAGATGGAAGTGAACGCTAGGATGAAGCAGAGGGATGCGATGGAGAGGTAGTGGATGCGACGACGGTGGATGCGTCGCTTATGGCGGGGAGAGGCATTGGGGTTGCTTTTGAGACGTTCGGTAAGGTTGTTAGATCTGGGCATGGTTAGAATTATCTTTGTTTGGTAGGGGTCAGGTGGGGGAGTAGGTGAAGCATGTAGAAGGGTGTGGATATTCGATGGTGAAGCCGGGTGCTTACTTGTGATGTTGAATAGACGATATGCACATCAATGTGAGCACGAAGACAAACAAAGACCAGAATATGAGGTTCGCCTCGGTCAATGTAAGTTGTTTAAAAAACCGAGCATAATGAGCACAACGAGCTGGATCTTTCGTGGTAAATTTCCCAGTCATCTTGGGTTCAAGAAGATATACAATAAGGCAAGGACCCAATATAGAATATCACTTATTCGCTTTGGCCAGCGCAGATCGATTGCTGATGCTCAAGCTTTGAAGAAACAGACTGGTCCTGAACGTACTTATAATGACAGTGAAGAAAGTCAAAGAATAGATACCTTGTTGGTACAAGTATATTGACGGGAACAAAGCAGAACGCCTCAACCGACTTGGAGGGACGCCTCAACTTATCTTGATGGGAAAACCAAGGTATCAAGCTGAATGTAGTGATACAAAATCATCTCTTCTTGTTGCCCAGACCTTACATGTGGATAAGAATTCTTGGTAGTGACGGCATTCAGAGTCTCAGAATCACCCTCCTTCACGTTATAATTTCAAATACAGCCCAAAAAGCATAAAGGAAGTTATAAAAGGGGGGCAGTGAATAGGTTTCAATGCCTTGGCTGGGTTATCAAGGTGAGAGCTTATGTCTGTATCCGGGAAAAGATCATCTGGGGAGCCGCAGATATGGGAACCTTGGCGGGAGATCTGGATAGACAATAGAGGTCTTCGGCAAATAAATAAATTATCTTAGCTATATAATAATCTGTTTTAGGGAGAAACTCTGAGTGGTCGAGACGCGAAACAGCTTCGCATAAGCTTGGTGAAACTATTGATTTTATCAAAGTGAAGCTTTTTTTATTTGGTAAGCTTTGGACTAAATCCAACCCGAAGTTGTCCCAATGTAGCCGCAAGAAATGCAATTGATAAGTTATCAAAAGCATGTCAAAGGCTACAAGCAGCTAGTTAACTCTTAGAAGAGTGAAGGTGAAGCTTACGAGAGGCTCTTGACGGGTTGTTGCTGCTCCTCCATGTGTTCATGTTGATACTTTTGACTGGCCAAGAGAGGCGAAGTCGAATGCCAAGTGAAAGTGAAAATAGAGTTCCGGTGGAAAAGATTTCCCTTCAAGGCATTGCTTTTCCTAACGTCATTTATGGTTTTGATATTCAGTTACTGAACACCAAAGCGACCGAACTTCAATCGGTTTGGAATGTTCTTTTGGTAATGATCGACATGGCGAGGTCAATTTTTGATAGCGATTGATACGGCAACGATTGATAGCGACTGATTATTTTGCGAAGCATCAATTGGAATTCTGAACACTTAGGTGACTGCACCTGACGCGTCATCCACTAACATTCCTAAAGAGGATGTTGCTTTCCTTTATGCAGACTACAATGTCGGGTAGAGTAAGGTAAGACGGTACAGAATAGTGTTGCAGGTATCACGACATATCTTGCCCAGAGTCTTGCCCAGAGTCTGAACCTTTCCCTTCGCACGGGCGGTGACATGACTGTGTACGGTGTACCATCATATACAGCAAAAGCAAATATGAAAAGTATGCACATTGCACAAATATATCAATAAATGCATTCCTTCGTCAATTGATCTTCCTGCTGCCCAAGGTGGATTTGTATTCTTGGTATATCAACGTCGCAATATATTCCAAGACCCCAAGATGCCAAGGCCCAATTCGCGATGGTGTGCTTTTGCCTAGAGAGAAAAGGTCTTATTAAAGTAGAAACTTTGAGTCTTTGAGTCTTTGAGATGAAAATATCCATCCCATAGATAAGGATCATTACCGCATTTGGCTCATATTTTGATACAGCATTGCATCTTGGCGTTGAGATGTCAGTACAACTGTACAGGACACACGGTGGATGACTGGACAGTACTGAGTATGGAGATGAGAAGATGAGAACAAGAGTTATAACATACGGTGAGATTTTGCAAAACGAATTGGTTCCCACTGCCCAGTCCAGTGCCCACAGTCATAAATTGCGACCTTCTTGGCAGGAACGGGAGCATCCGGAGTCCGAACATTAGGAATCCCGGATGAGTTGAACACACTTAGCTGGCAAATGGCAATGCTTGAATTTCTTGGTGAGGATGAGGGTGAGGATAATTAAAGTTTGGCATTATTGGTTAAGATGTGGTTAAGGTGTGGTTAATCCTCACCATACAGATTTCAGGCCGTCGGAAATCTACAGTGATATCCATGCCAAAACCATGCCGGTAACCTTATTGAGGCTATCCACGTGTATCAGATGGAATCAATTATTAAATCTATCTTGAGATATTGAGAGGTTAGACGTTGAATTGAAGGAAAGGTAGAAATAAATTAATTCGGACCAGTGTTTTAAGTTGAGACGAGAAATGTGAGAAATGTGAGAAATGAGATGAGAGAAATGTGAGATGAGAGATGAGACGGGAATTTTCCACATGTAAGGTTAGGTATGCTGTGAACGAACGCACCTTCCCGAGGTCACATGGAGGGATGACCACGTGCCCCGCCTTGGTAATTGATGTTGCACAATTGCGGGTGGGAATGTACATAGTATCGAGTAAGGTTACCAGTATCCAAGAATCATCCATCACATCCATCAACCTACAGACATTTAATCGAATTTCTGAATACGGCATGGACTTCTTGCTGCCTGCCTCCAATAACCCCCAATAACCCCCATCCCCTGGGAGCCCCTTACCTCTCTCTGTACGTGGGGGGCTTGCCAAGATGGAGCTGAAAATGCTACACAGAAAGCATTTCCAAGTTTGTACCCGCCGAGTGTATGCTTGTCGACTCTCCTTCCCTAAATTCCTGTCATCAACAATTCATTCCCGCTGGTTAAGTGTGGGATCATAACGATTGAGACAAACTGAGGGTTTTCATAGCTGAATCCTTCCAGATGTGAAGAGCTCGTAATTATCTGCCAGGAGAGGCGACTCCGTTTTGTACAACATCGGTATAACTTCCTTCAATTTTAGTTCAAAATCTGTCTACGCGGCTGACGAGAAAGTTTCTTGATTGTTATATCAGAAAGGGATCTGCTTCTACGATTGGTTCTTTATCATGTTCCCCAGATCCCGCCGTCAGCTTTCTTACTCCGGTATCTAAGACAGCTATTCCGACTCCTTCAACATATGCATGCAATTTATGTTCAGGAATATATGATTTTTATTGGTTCGATGAGAACATACAACCAGAAGTTCCCCAAAATCTCATAGAGAGTTTCATGGATTCTTTAGGCTTTAACAACCTCATCTGAATCAAACATCAAGCCTCTTCATAATTTGTCGTTCTTCCTCGATACAGATTCCAGCATTCTAATATGCAGAATGACATTGTACATTGCTACTATTCCACAGCCTTGGTTTAATTTTGTACCAGCGCCATTTTCATGGTATATACGATCTTTCATTGGTCGATGGTTCGTAAATGCATGCAAACTCAAGGAGGGTTGGCTGTCAATCTTGCTTCAATAATATGTTGTGTAAGGAAGTCCTTTCAATGCGCTCTTAAGTCCCACATAGACCGTTGAGTTTGTTCCATATTTCTGGATCCTTTGGTGCTTTATGTATGCAGCGGATCTCCATCTTTGCTCCTCACTGGCGATTGCGAATATCTTCATAGGACATCATATTGCATCATAATTCAACCTCGAACTATAATCTTGAAGATCTTTTCACGCAAAATCCCAGATTTCAACGAGTGGCTATGGGACACTTTGCACGCGATGATCCTACTGACATCTATGGAAGGGCAATGTCACACATACCAAGTCTGCCAATTTGGCTTACTATTCTTCGGTGTTTTCAAATTGTATGTATATAAAAATTTGTGGATCCTCTAATCCTGAGACTCTGACACGAAACAGCTCTTGGCCTTCATCATTCTCATTTTGACCGCTTTTGCGTCGACTCGATTTCCATCATTTTTCGTAAGTTCCTTTTCATCGAGCAGACTTCTACAATGCTAACAATACCTTTACCTAGTTTCCTGGTTATGGTGAGATAAACGAAACATCTAACGAATGAAAGTTAACGCAAGTAAGGTATGAGCTGGTTTTCGTTCATATGGACAGTTCTATGTTCAATTTACGTATGTAACACAGAATTCTCTACCAAGCAAAGGCTCTAAACTCACACCAAACCCAGGTAATCATTACACCTCGATCACTTCCTAGGCTTTACAACTATTGGATTCATTTGTTTGTTTTCAGCCCCAAGTTTCCGAAGATGTTCCACATTGGCTGACCACCTACACACTCGCAGAGGTCTAGAAATAACCCTTGTAATTTTCTACCTTGTCACTTTTGCCCTCCTAGCATCTGAGATTCCTTTGTGGGATGCTTTGGACAACGAATTTCGGGCTGAAGATCTTGACCAAAGATTGGTATCGGCAGCTCGCGCATCTAAGGCCGCTGTCGCACTTTCAATCATCCAATTCTTAACACTGGTAGGCTCGATGGGTTTTATCGGTACACTCTTCCTCCCTTTTGCATTGTTTGTAGTATTAATTACTAAATAACTCCCTAAAGCCTATACCATTTACATTTATCGAGCCGCTTGCACTAGCACATCCGCTCGTGCTCGACAAATCCGCAACTCTCGTCTCTCCCATCACTACATGAACTCTCCATCGAACGATTCTCCTAATACCCCTCATCCTTTTTCTCGCCTAGAAACCCCACCATCTCCTCGTTCTGTCTTTTCCCTCCAGAATCGGCCAATAAGTTTACCAGTTCTACAGCACCGCCCCGAAATTGGTGGGAGCTATAGGACGAGGGAAACTTATGAAAGGAACGTTCCAATGCAGAGCCAGTACAAATATGGAGAGAAAAGAATGGAATTTCATGGTCATAGTGAGGAGATAGAGATGGATAGGTCTGAAGAGGATGATGGGAGGAGGACTGATTTCTCCCCGGCCTTTGTTTGACTCAAGCTAATGGGGATACGATTCTATCTTTGGTCTCAATGAAGCTCTTGTGAAAAATTGGGCTCTTTATATGAAGAGCTTTAATATGTTACCTACTTACATTTATACTACTACTTATGGGCGGTTTCCTGATCAGCATTAGCGAGAATGGTGGTTACAAGCGAGGATATAGGATTTTGATTGGGGACTGGAGGCTGGAAGTGATTGTCGATTTTTGCATCTGCCTTGTTCTTCTCCGTGTATTAATATTTGTATACTTAATACGATCTTCTTCCACATAACGAGATCACTAATCTGTTTAAACCAAATTCCCGGCATTTCTTTCGATTCCGCGGTTGCATTTTTTTTCTTTCCTTTTGCACAAAGCAGTTACTCCGAAATATTTCTCTGATATCTTACCTCATCTCTCAATACCATCTATTGTTTAATTTAAACATAGATTAATATTTTACCCTGCAAGTTGCAATTTTGTTGCACGTCTGAATAGCCTATATTCACAAGTCGAATACCCTGGAATATAGGCAATCACCTGAACCGTTCACCCTTCGTACTACTACTACCTAACTTACCTACCTAGGTATCCACGGATAAATTAAATGCAGCCTAAACAGAACGCGAAGAAGTGCTTATTAGTCAGAATTGATCACAGCCAAGTTGCTGCTGAATCACTAGAGAGGTTTTATTTCCGTGTGTTCTGGTTACCTTGGGTAGATGGTATTCTTTCAATTCGTGATGTATATTGTATGTGGGTATCTGGTATGTAGTATGTGTATTCCATTCCAAACCTCATGGATGGTCGTCATGTCAGGTAACTTGCAGATAAAATATGATGAGGATGGATGTGTAACAGTGAGATTATCATTAACTTCAAGATCAACGACTCGATGGAAGATAGATAGATATATAGGTAGGTAGGTAAAATTTACTCGCAAGGGGGGAGATCAATGAAATTTGTCGATGACTAAAAGGAATCCTATTTATTCGAAGTTCCCAGGTACTTTGTAGTGTATACAGAGAAGACAGTAGAACCAAATTCTGCGAGATTCAGTAATCTTATCGATCCCAGAGAATAGCAGCGGGTAGCACCTTGAAGTTGATGTTGATGTTGGAGTATGTAAATCTTTTGCTTATCAAATACATCTGTACCTAACTACAATAGACCTGAGTATTGGTTCTTCAGGAATCTTTCACTGCTGTGCATATATATGTGTGTGTTTTCACACCAGAGGGGAGTAATATTCGGAATTTGGTATAATTGTTGAAGCGCGGAGCGCTTCCGGTTCCTATGTACATAAGTAGCTTAGCGTAGCGCGGGTGCGGCTACGCTCGTAGGAATTGTAGAGTCCGCTTCCCACAGGTAGAGTCTAACTCTTAATAATAATAGCCTTTAACTAAATTGGTTATCTCAGCGGATCACATAGATATACTGGCTCGCTGTATAGAGATCCCGAAGACGAGGTGCTCTTGGAGTCAAGGTCACTTACGGATCACTGGATCCTATAGGCTATAGCTTCCCTTGAAGTTTTTGTGCGATGCAAAGGGAAGATTTCTTTTTACGATAGTCTGGTAGTTTTACCAATTGATGAAGACTTTTTTTCGAAATGATCATTTGCGACTCAAGATATGAAAGCCCGAAACTGCTATCATGACCAGTTTGTTTATTGCATACAAGAATAATGCATATGAGAGACAGGTGGCAAAGGTCTTGTGAGATGATTTTGGTCCTGACTCCTGAGGTTGAAATCATATCTTCAAGTGATGTATTGTGTGAGATGGCATTTTTACGGCGAGTGGCGGGTGCCAATGATATCGCGAAACCAGCAGTAGTAGTCAAGATGTATTTTGACCAACCTCCAGACACTTCTTGCTGAAGATAGCGAGAACATTCGAATCTTGAAAAGTGATGGTGGTCTTCCTATATTGGACTTGCCTTGTGATCATCTATCCGTTCATATCTTGATATCTGAGCCGACTGGTGGGAAATGAGGCAGCAAGAATCCAACGGTAACCGACGCAAGTGCCGTCCTTGGTTAACTTCCAGAGAAGCTCCTTGGCGGCGACTTTCCTCTAGGTATTGCAACTTCAAATACGGTGGGTAGAAAAGGTCGTCAGACAGATGGGACTATCGACAGATCAAACTACTCGTGCTCAAGGGGTTTTATGTGGCCAAGATGATGCAACTACGAAGTTGAGCCCTGAACAATCCGGTTCATATATCAAAATTCTTACAGATGCTAATGAAGCCGATATTTTTAATGTTTTATTAAAAGTGAGGAAAGGATGCAAAGAAATAATTCATGATATCGAATCACGCGCGACATACTAGACCTAAGTATAAGAGTATCCATTTCATCCCCGATTGATTGCAATGAAGACGAGATCGAAGTCGGTATCAATGGCGACGGATAGGATCCTGGGCACTTGCCCAATCATGATGTACGATATCAATGTTGATTTTCAGGTGAGAATTCCTTTTGGAGAGATGATGGAGCCATCTTGTAAGGTTGTGGGAAGAGAAGAGAGAATGGAGGCGAAGCGAGAAGTGAATACTTCATTGTGGGTCTGCGACTATTTTCATTGTTATGATTGGAAACAATATTACCGCACACAAAAACAGCAAGCAGAACAAGAGTAAAAAAAAACAAAAAGAAAATGCCTTCAAACAAAAGAAATGTGCAAAAGATATGCGACCACACATCTCATAGGGCTTTTCGCGCGCTTCTCCCTATCTCACGTACCCCCGTACGCGGATCCACTAGACTCGAGCCTAATAGGTTTAATTACTTCAATTTGCCAACTCGGCCATGCGACCATGTTGACTGAAGATTGAATGAACGTGTCGTATTCAATGTTTTAACGAATACAGAGGGTTGGATGTTAGTGATTCAATTGGGAGGCTTCATTGCACAATCTTCTGGTATCCTGGAGAGGAAGGTGATGTTTTCCTCATGAATGATGTGTATGAAATGAGTGATGCCGTCAGTTATGACAATGTGATTGTGCTTTTTTCACTACACTATGGGCAAACTTTGTACACTTGTCATAAGTTAATATTCTTTTCATTGTAGCAACATGAACTAATGGCATGCAGTGACTGTGATTTAGTGAGTAAAATATCTGGAGTTAGGTTTATTAACTCCTCTACTCACTCCTTCGAAGATGGGGGTTCAAATACCTACTGTGAAGCTCTGATCTCAAGGTTTCTATAACTTGAACGCTGCTACGGTCGAGGTCTTTTGCTGATATTCTCTTCAACTAGATTGTTTTTGTGGTGATCTGATAGCCCTTGTAGCTGCTTCTAGAACGACGGCTATTAGAGTTTGCGAGCCGAATGAACGATTTGGTCCTGAGTAAGTTTTTTAAGAATCATTATACTCTTAACTTCGCTGAGTGTTGTATGTATAGTGCGGACTGTGCCTCTTGCGATGAACTCCTTCAACGAAATCGCTCGGGTATTATGCAAATTGTCGCCGAAGATAATAAATCAACATACTTCCTTAACGACAATGGTCAAGCAGTCGTACCTTACGCCACAACTTTCAACGAAAAATGGCAACGGGAAACTTGTATTTGATTTCAACGTCACTTGTCTAGAGGTCAAAAGCCATTAATTTCTGCCTTTCCATTACTATGTCCTTGGATTCTTTGATCCCTATCGCGTCGTCAACGATAAATTTCATAACCTCCTCGAAATTATCATCCCCGAAGGAACTATACTTCGCCCCGTACATCCAGCACCCATGAGTTGTAGAACTCAGGTGACCTCCTCGGCCGCACATCAGATTCTTTCCAAGCCCTCATGGGCCAATAGAGCACCGCATCAGGATTCTCCGATCATAGCTATAATGCTCAGAGAATTCTCAGCCTGAATTAGTTCTTGGCAAAAGGAGAAGTTAATATTCATGATGATAGATGGTGTACTAAACCATGGGGTGTGAATGAAAAGAAAATCTGATAAGATGTCTACTGTAGATTTGGCCAGTGGCGAAGAAAGAATGTTGGCGAGTAAAATGTGATAAGATCATACTCAAGTTATTCTCGGAGATATGTTGGAATGGGTGACTTGGGTAGAGGGTGACTTTGGTGATTCGTTCGCAAGACTGGCTGAGGACGTTGCGTTGGAGGTAGAGAAGAAGTTATGTACAACTGAGAGGGCAAGGAAAAGTCATGGGATTGTGATGGGTGAAGAAGACTTCTCTGTTGATGTAGATATAGAAGAAAAGAAATTGAGAACTCAGTGGGAAAATGATCCTTATATAACACATATATGGTTAGACTATGTAGGGGAGTGGTTGGAGGAGAACAGGAAGAGCCGGAGGTTGGAATTTGTAGTGATCGATTTTGATGGGGCAGAGGAGCAACCAAGGAAGGAATTGAGTTCCCGGCGAGCCCATTATCGTTTTGTCTTTGATATTGTTAGGACACATCTTTTTAAATAATGATTGTTTGCTGAGATTTCTCTCTGTTGCAAGTGAGGGGGGGGAAGGGTTGCTAATTGAGACGACGAACACTCTCTCGTCTGATATGCTTGGGTGAACAAGCCAATCGCCTCTTTTTGGACATGACGCGATCAAATCAAAAAGGCATGCTTTTGATATTAATTTTCCTATATACAGCTCAGCTACGGTACGTTCATAGCTAACTCTTTTTATACTTCATATGTAGAGGAGATAGAACCACCTGGCCTATCATTTGAAAATATAGACCAAGTATCAAACTGTTAAAATGAAATACCCCGGGCTCTCCCTTTCCTTTACACAACCTATCAAATCTCCACTATTCACTCCCCATCATTCTGAACTTAAATGCCGTCTTTAAAAAGCACCCCCCGACAATGCATCCAACTCACTCACCCACAGCCCAAAAAAACCACCACTTCCCCAAACCGAAATCGCACCAAAAAAATCACCAAAAAGATATTTGAACATGAGATTCAAGGAATTCTCTACCGAACTCTCTGACGGGGAGTCGAACCCCGGTCTCCCGCGCATTGCCAGATGAATGACAAGCGGAAATCATGACCGTTAGACCATCAAAGATGTTATGTTGTTGTTTTGTTATGGTACGGGGCGCTTGTATAAAAATATATTGAAGAGTTTTCATGAGGTGGGGTGCATGGGCATGGAAGTGGGGGGAGGTATTTTTTTTCTTATTTTTGTGTTGGGTGTTGTGGAGACAGGAGTGATTAGTAACCGTTTACGTAATCATTCTTTTATTCAGTTAGTATAAATTATTTAGTTTAGCTAACAAATAATGAAACCATCCCTTTCCCACTTAATACAAAACTCCCGACCTTACAGTGTGGATGTGGATGGATGGACCGAGCGATCCTGTACCTGTGGAGGAGAGGGAGGGGTTACTTGATTTATGGTGAAGGGAGAGAGGTATGGTGATAATAGATGGGAGACTTCTGAATGTTTTAGCTAGTAGTTTCATGAATTAATGAAAATTGGTGATGATGCTTTTGAATTTTTATCTTTCAAGGTTATATATACTGTAATCCCCTTTGATATTGTCAAATTTTAATCAAATAGCAGTATTTAAGGATCCCGCAATAGCCAGTCAATTGAACGTTGAATTATTTATATTTTTTTGAAGATGGGATTACATGAACCATTCCATGCCCCCTAATCTTCTAGGTCGTAAGCGAGGAGACCTTCATAAAATGATGTGTGGTTTATAGAGCGCAGATTTAATTCGGATGTGTGTTTCTTTGTTTATTATCCTAGTTGTAATTATTAGCTATGATATAAAGAATGAATGAATGAATGAATGTAAGGATGAGCCAAATGCGGCTTTTTTCAAATTAATGAAACAAGAGTTTCTTTGTCGGAACCTCTCGAGCTTTAGGTTAAGCATCGAGATTGTTAAGGCATATTAAGCAATTGAAAGGGACTCGATAATTCCTCATCAAAAAGCATTGAAAGATCTTTTCCCAGACGTTTTGTACCTAAGAATTGATCCAATTTACACATTCGAAGTGAAGTGTTATACAATTGTCCATCTCTCCATCAGTTATATTCTATAATCAATTCAACATGGCACAAACTCGCGATAAATTCAGAACCATAATGCCCACCACCTCCCTGGCCGACATAACGCCAGGCCCCCCCGATCCCCTAGGCACCAAAAGACGCAACCGCATCACCCGAGCCAGAACCAGTGATGCTTCTCAGTACGGCTTGGAACTTGAACGGGTCACAAAAAAGGCAAAGCTCGGTCCCGGAGACCCCAGCACCTATCCTAGCCACAAAGCCCCTCCTCTACCACCCATCGACCGTCCCGATCCCCAACTACTGAAAAGTGAAATAAGGTTGAAAATGGAACGGATGCAATTTCAACCCTTGACCGATGATTGGTATTGGAGGGTATTGGAAGAGACGTATAAAATTGAAGATAAACATGGGCAATGGGTGGTTGATATGGAGAAGATGAAGTTGATGAGGATTGATTTCAGATTTTTGTTGAAGACATTGGTACTTCCAGAAGCGCCGGCATGGAGTACACACTCTCTGGGTCATGTGACGCCGACCATTGTGGATTTGGTAAGTTGACCTTTTCCCGGTGATGTTATCATGGCTATTGTGCTTGGTAATGAAGTCGGGTTGATGGGTTGGAAGATTTGGAGCAACTCACTGATCTGATTGGTTTTGCATTAGTATATCTATTTGGCCTGCGAATATAGGAACAGAGCAATAGCGAGGACACTCAGAGGCGGCGACTTGGCCGGAGAAAAACCCACCAAACAAAAGATCAGCTGCATATTGATCGACACTCAAAGAGTCTTTTGGGACCTATCAAGAGGGTGGGGTGGCCCTGTTACGTATGATGAAGAAGGGGACGTACACCGGGCTCCGGAACAAGACTTTGCGTTAGCTTGGAAATTAACCAAGGAGGCATTGGATCAATATGATGACGAAACCTTCCATAACCTCGACTATGTGTTCATTCCATTCGAATTTCAGGCCACTCATACAATTCTTATGGGGTTAGCACCAAAACAAAAATTTGCTTTGCATATCGACCACTCCGGAATGACCAGAGCAAGAAGGGACCCCAAGTACCCGGGTCACAATTTACCATATTATAATATGTTCTGTATGAATATTCTCGAAGCTGTTGTCATTGAAAAATTCGGTTCTGGAAGCCTCGATACAGATAAGTTGCCATTATTCGGAGAATGGCATTTCCGCACAGATAATCCTATAAGGAGTAACAGAAAGACAGATAATAGTCCCGACGCACCTCGGCAGACAGATGATTACAATTGCAGTATGATGACTATGACTTCTGCGATGAATCTCGCATTCGGATATGATATGATGTGTTTTAGCAACCGGGATCATGATATTGACGATGTTCCTCCAAGAACAGGAAAGAGAGTATCAGTAGCGGCGGAACTTTTGAATGGTGGTTTCAATAAACCATTTGATTATCCATTATTAAAGATCCCGACGAAGTTACAGGAGGTTATTTTAGATAAATCTTATAAGCAAAATATTAGACCTCCTCCTCCTCCTCCTGATTCGGAGTCCAGTGAGGATGAAGACGAGTCGGAGGAGAATAGTAGCGAAGAAACTAATTTAGGCATCTCACCTCAATCAGGAGCACGAACGAAAGTTAAAAAAGGAAACAATGGCAAAAAGGACAACAACGGCAAAAAGGTCAAATTCTCCGGTCAACCTGCATCAGATCCAGATCCATTAAGACCCGAGTCAGAGGCCGATGATGAGCCTGTACGAACACTTTGGCCCGCTCAACTGGATCCCACTAGAACGGGAAAATGTGGATTTAAATATCCCATAAAGAAACCGCGGTTTTCTGGTTTGAGATATAAGAGCAGAACTGAGCTCAAGAGAACAGCTCGGGCAAATGGAATGATTGGTTGGCATTTGTGGGAGCATATGCCATTGCATATGTTTAGAGCTTGGATGGAAAATGTGGTGGCGGGGAGAGAGGATGAAGAGCTTACTCCGTGGGTTGACGCGATTGCACTCGATGCCGGGCTAGAGGAAGAACCGGAACCTGGCGAGGCCGGTCCAAGAATTTATAGTTATTGAGATTTTTTGGGGTTATACTCGAAGATGTCCATGGATTTTGTATTGTATTAGATGTTCACCATTCCCGTTGTCTTTTGTATTTCAAAAACAGTATTGCGCATATTGTTATTTATCCTATGAATTATCGTCTCATTATAGTCTCAAGACTTCTTGAAATAATTATTCAATGTGTTCTTCTGTGGTGATTTTTCAACTTTTTTTGTCGATGCATCTTGCTCCGGCTTTTCAATCCTTTCGCCAAGCTTCATCAAAGCACATAATTCTTCGAATTCGGCGGTGTTAACAATCCCACCAGATGCCTCCTTGTGGCCACGAGCAAAGTTTTCTCCTAGTCTTTGTATCAGATCCGTGGTGCCAAGATTGGCCACCTCTTTTAATGACTCGATGGTATTGACCACTGGATCGCGGCCTCGGGCACATCTAGCAACTCGACATGAGAAATTCACTTTTCCGGGTAGGTAGCCATAATTGGCTACCATGACTATTTCCAAGGATTTGGATTTTAGAAAGCCTGCCTGTGTGAAATATTTAGCAAAAACGAGAAGATTTCAGTCAACCGATCTACATACCCATCGAGTGGCAATAACAGGGTGTACTTGAGACTCGCTTTTGATTTTCAATACTGCAATTTTGCCATCTTTGCTAAATTTTGGTGGCGTATGGGTTTGTTTTTCAACCTCTTCATTGATCTCTCGCCGCGCTTCAGCTAGCCTCTTATCATTCATGATTTCTTTTGGGTCTTTGGCTTCAAGTAATGCTTTCCAGGCCGTAATAACATCATAGGTACCAGTTCTTCGTGCTAGATAAAGTTCAGCGATTGAGGTTTGAAATTTCATTTAACATACGAGCATTGATAAAAGAAACACAGTCGTTAATAAGCTTCTTGGTATGCTTCTTGAAAGTCTCTTTCATATCTGGAAATGGAGGTATCCATTTTAGAGTGTTCCCGAGATCTCCATGCGTTCCAATTGCGCAAAGGTACCCGCATTCTTGACCAATATCAGGATGAAGTTCTTTGCAAATCTCGTAAGTCATTAGAGCAGTCGTTGGAACCGGTGGGCAATGACATCCCGAAACAACCTTTCGCCTCTCGTTAGTACATACTTCCCCACAACAAGAATATTTGAACCTACAGTTGCATTTTTGGGAAAATCATCACTCAAATGGTGATCAATCACCATACATTTTGCATTCTCATCATCAATAATAGGCAATCCACCCCGACTCCCTTGATCCAAAACAATTACATAACTCGGTTTCTTCTTGGCCATCGCCCTCCTTTCATATTCCTCATGAATATTGGAACCCTTCTGTACCAAATGGACATCCAAATTCTTTTCCTCGAGTCCAAGTTTCAGTAACGTCCGATACATGATCACCCCAGCACTCAATCCATCTGCATCTTTGTCCGGTACAATAAGAGTAGGCTTTTGAGCCATCGCACATTCTTGGATAAATTTGTAGGCGGCTTCCAATTGGTCACGTGGGGCTGGCCAAATTTCTTGCCCCTCAGAAGAACGACGAACTGGTGTACTGCAGTAGTCATCAATTTTGACTGTCTTTTTTGATGCTTCTGGTGTGGGTTCGGCTTTTCTTTTGATTCCACGCTCCATTGTTGGCAGATGAAGGGTTATATTGGAAGGAATGGGTCGAATTAAAGAATTTTCAAACAAAAATTTGCTCGAAGCACTTGTTGAAGTACTAATCATATATCGTTGAAGTCTTCTTCCAGAGAAGATTCGGAGAATTGGAAGCATTGATGAATTTGGGATATATACAAATGAGAGATGGAAATGTTCATATGAGAGGTTGTATGTTTGTTTCATGAGGTGAATTCGTAGGTGCGGTGCCAAGGGGCAAACTATAATCATGACGTAATTCAACTAGCGGCGATAATCCAACGTCAAGCCATCAGCATTTTTCTCCTTCTTTTCGCAACATCATAAATATTATATCCTCATCGAATGTCTGAATTTCTTTCCCCGAAAGGCGAGTTATCTTGATCATGCAATCAATCTTGCACTCTTGTCTGTTTGTCTGTTACTAACTTTTTGGTATTTATGTTTACATTTCACATTCGGGGGGGTTCAATAATGAGGTACCTATTGATGATTCGCATGAGCAAATTATATAAGACCAATATTAGGTTAGTATATCAGAAGTCTGCGGAATTGTTAATAGGTTAAATAACAATTCCGTTAAACGTGGTTTGTTCGTATATTCTATCATTTTATTATTTCAGACTTAGGTAGTGTGCTACGGTAGATTTAGAAGAGTGCCTGAGATCTCAGGCTACGCCTGAGATATTAGGCACCTCTCCTCGCTAGATCGTACAGCCGTACGGCTGTACTATCTACCTTACGCATATAAAGGGCTTCGCCCTTTATAGGTGTAAGGGCTCTTTAGCAATATATTATATTTCAACCTCGATGCTTTAGCATCGTGACATAGTGGTTGTTCTTTTGGGCAAAATTGAATGAATATGAAGGGCAATAAAAAGCCTAAGTATTTTGTTGAATGGTCAAATCGTTTTCACTAGTTCATATTTACATATTTTCAAAGGTAAAGGTCTTTATTTTATTTTATTTAAATTAGTATATTTAAGAGCTGATTTTATTTGTTGTTGAACATATCATTTCATTTATTATTATGATTCAGAGGAGCTTAAAGTTTATATATTTCACAGATATTTTTATTTAATTACTATATTCAAAAGCTGATTATTTGTTGTTGAACATATCATATATATAATTTAGAGGAGCTAAGTTCAATGGAATTCTTTGATTTTATTAGAACTTAATTCCAATTTTTTATTTTTTATTTTTTCATTTTTTTCTAAATGTCAAAAAAATTGCCGACCAAAAGGGATACGACTCTTTTTTTTGGTGTTTTGTGTTTTCTATACGAAAATTCAAAAAACCAACCCAAACAACGATCTTGATGTCATCATGACGGGGACTGTTTGCTTAAGGCTGGGTTGGGTTTTGGTGAGGCATATGAGCTACCTCAATTCTCAAAATCCGAACCCGATGATTCCCGTGTTTGTGTTATTTGTGTTATTACTGGTGGTTAATATCTTGACCGAGGGATCGAAGGTTGATCCCGAGATGATAGCAATAGGAGGGAATACCCGCATCACTGAGTCTCTTGAGGAACTGGCTATGTCGATTCTGAAGATCCTCAATGTCCCGCAACTGTTCTTCCAAGCAAAGGGTAACGCACCAATCATCCAGAAGCTTTGAATTTTCTTTGACCAACTCCTGGTGTTCTTTCCAAAACAAATTGAATCTGTGGTGCCGGTGGTGGCACTCGTAGCTACAGACTTCCTCGAGATTAAGGAACAGGGTATGTCGATTCTGAAGATCCTCAATGTCCCACAACTGTTCTTCCAAGCAAAGGGTAACGCACCAATCATCCAGAAGCTTTGAATTTTCTTTGACCAACTCCTGGTGTTCTTTCCAAAACAAATTGAATCTGTGGTGTCGGTGGTGGCACTCATAGCTACAGACTTCCTCGAGATTCAATACATCTATGAGTTCCTTGGATTTTGGAAGTCTCTGATGCCTCAAGGGTTTTGTGGGTTCTCTTAAGGTAAAATTGTGGAAGCTGTTCTCAAAGCAGACGTCGCAGGTGCAACCTGGCGGCTTTTCATTCTTTCCGTGAGGACTCTGTTCTAAGGTTGTGATGTCAACCCTGATGTGTGTGGGCCAATCTACTGGAAATTTGACGAATGAGGGCATATTGATGGTTTTAGTGACTAGTTAATTTTTTTGAAAAAGTTGTGCTAGTTCTATATTGATCTTTTATGAATTCGTTGATGAGGATGATTGAGATTGAAGTGAATAGGGTATTTATGTACTCTCATGATGACAGTTGTTCGGTGTCTGTTCCATATTAGATTCCAGCATCTTGGGGATCTCACTTGGGTATGTTGTGTGTATGTGTGAAGAAGATGTGAACACTTGAGAATTGTCATCTGTGGGTATCCTCTCCTTTGACTGGTTGATCCTGGGCGGTTCTCTTCTTACTTCCTTGTTTCTAGTTCCTTTTCTTTGGAGCGATTGGCCATTCAGCCACAGGATGTCTTAGAGGGTGAGAATCCCGTATGTGACTGGGTACCTATACTCATGTGTAGCTCTTAGCGATGCTTCCGTGTAGTTTAGATCGATAGTTGAAAATGAATCTTCATGATTCCGTCCTAGTTTCATAGGCATATAGCTGCTGTATCAGGACAGTGAGGAACAATGAAGACGAAAAACATGGTGAAAACAATAGGAATTGTTTGTTTTCATTAGGCTATTTCAAGGTAATGTGTTTTATTATCTGTATCTAAGTCTAAACAAAGCTCTTTAATATGTATCTCTGTTCCTCCTTGTCAGCTTGAACAATCTCACCTCACCTCCCCAATCAATGCACATCAACTCACAACCTTCAACAACTTAAAACACCCTACAGAAATCCCTGTCTTCCTCTCCAAAACATCTCCAACCTCTCCCATGACCCCTCTCCAAAATGCACTCTCAAAAAATTGAAAAATACAAATTTTGAAATGTTGGTTCATTACTCTGTGGAAGGTAGACTATTGATCAACAGTATAGGAATGGAAAGTAAATAAAATTATAATGCATGTTGTATTGAGCGTATGCAGTACGCCAGTACGCGAGGCTTATATGTGCCCGCTACGCGGGAGGTGCAGCCGCTAGCACGGCCACGTTCCCAAAAATCAAGTGTTGTATTGGCCTTTTTGTAAATATTTCTTGGGATGGTTTTGGGGTAGGGGAAAAAATGGAACTCTTTATTTTTCTGCTATCTACTTACGATCTGCTTACATGATTGGAACAGTGTTGCAGAACTTATAAAGTTTTAAATGTATATATTTTCGGAAATGTTATCTATAATAGTATAGTAAGGGGAAGGGGAACACTTGTGCCCTCCTTTCCCCCAAGTTGCTCTACTGCTATGGGTCCTCCCACATTCGTATTTTCTCAATAAGAATCTGAGATACACAACAAGAAAAAAGAAAAAAGGTATAGGTGACGAGGTTTCTTGACTGCTGGTTGGTTCATTTGTGTCGGAAAAATAATAGTTCTATGGATAAACAGCTGCACCGATGATTTGCTGAGAATTTGCCTGAAACGAAGTGGAAGGGTTTCGGGGCAGGAGCAAAAACCGACCCCTTTCACTTTACAGCGATTGGACCACGTGACCCTACGTGAACCTGAAACGTTGTTTAGCAAACCGCATATAAAAGCGGAACTTTGGATTTTGCTGTATGAATTATCGTATCAGTTGACTGAAACAGGATCTCCGGACGCCCGGGGGAAGGGGGGAGGGCGCGTGTGCCCCCCCTTCCCCCAAGATCAATTGCTAATACGGTAATATCTATCTAACTTTTCAGGCTCTGTGGGCCCGCCCACGCTCGTATTTTTATGAGATGGTTGAAAGCTTCTCAAAGAACATTGTAAGACATTGTCGCGATTTTGGGGCACGCGACCGCGCTAGCGGGCACATATAAGTGTCGTGTACTGTGTACGCTCAATACACCATGCTTCCTATACTACATTTTATTTAGAACCTGTTGATCAACAGTATTTACCACCGAGTAACCGGACCAACAGACATAATGCTAGAAATTTCTATTTATTAGATGCTTTATTAGTATCTCTCAACAGTGTTCTACTTAGTATACTATCGTACAACGGTGGCGCGTATTGAGGATCTCATACGGTATATCGTACGTATGAAAGGCGAACTATACTATTTGTGTAGGTATCATTTAATACGAGTATTTGTAAGGATATACTGAAATACGAGAAAAATATTGAAATATTAGAAAAACATTGAAATTTCTATACTACATTATCGATTTTTGAAGTTATTCCTATTTGAAGTTATTCCTATTTGAAGCTATTCCTATTTGAAGCTATTCCTATTTGAAGCTATTCCTATTTTTCGATCAATCCCTTACAATATTAATATAATATTGTAAGGGATTGATCGAAAAATGGGAATAGCTTCAAAATTAGGGATGCGGCATATGCCGCACCAATAGGAATCCCGTATTTGCGTATCTTACCAGTGGTATTCAATATTATAATGATATGCAATATTTTCAGTGGTATAGAATTCAATATCATATATCTAAATACGTTTCAAGAATGTAAAACTTACCACTATACGGGCCCGTATACGGAATACGGGAAATACTAAGTAGAACACTGTCTCTCAAACTTGAGCTGAAATAGTAGTTGAATGGAATGTCACTACTAAGAATTAGTCATAGAAAAACATATACCAATTGAGCACGCAACGTTCTTTACTATCAACCAGTATTATATAAACCTATTTTGATACTGGTTTTCATAAAAATAAAAATAAAGTAATATACTAGAATCATCTGCTTCCGGGAGAAGTCTGTCAAATAATCTTAGACCCCGATCTTGACCTAAACATATAATTTGGAAAAAGCAGATATGTCCAGAAGGTCCCTGGGAAATGAATTTCCACAAAAAATCAGAATATCAAAGATTATAAACTGCATACAATATTTTAACAGAAAGCTCTGTACTGACGATGCCAGCTCAGACGTATTTTTATTAAAATTTAGCAAGCCTTTCAAGCCTAATTTATCTAATCATCTAATCTCATCAGCAAAATTTCTGTCACAAAGAGAGATAAGAAGCATCAAGCAAGCCATGTTTCCCCGAAACCTAACCGGAAAAATTCAATATAATTGTAAGATAATCATAAAATATACAACCAAGAAAGTACTAGGGTCAGTTCATCCATTCAGATAATAAAATAGCATAGCTTAAGTAAAAGGAATCTACCATGATCCGTAGTTTGTTAAAAGTGACTTTGTCGATAAATACCACATATATCTCTCGCTTAGTTAGGGGGTTGGTAAAAAGATATCAGATTGCATGAATGCAGTCCACCCAGCCAGTGGCGCATGAACTCACTATACTACAATTGAATGCCATGATTTTCAAGTCTAAGAAAGTAAGCAAGGAACGGATAGTGGAGATGCCATGAACAATTCATTCTCAGAGCTAATTGTCAAGTTTGGGTGTCTGGAAATGTTAATTCACCTCTTTGGCGAGGCGAACAACATTGTCCAACACATGTTTTACTTGAACAATTGAATGAACAATGCTCTTGTTGTATTTTGAATGTTAGAATACTGCCCTCATACCTCGGAACATTATCAAAATAACTAAAGAATAACCCGCGAACAGCACCCCCCAGAGCCATCACATCGCCTATAAATACCCGATCTTCCTTTCCTATCAGGTTTTTATTTTCTCCTCAACACATTCAAAAAACACAGTTGATAAACACACACAATCAACAATCAAAACACATCACAACATTCCAAGATCACAAATCAAGGAACCCACAACACCACAACCTTCAAACAACCGACAACATGACGGAAAGAAACCTTCAAACAACCGACAACATCACGGACAGAAACTTTCGAGCTAGGTTTGAGGACTCAACCCTCGCTGGTCGTTTCACCTTTCAAATGACTTTTGAACAGGCTGTACCCCCAGAGCCAATGACTTTCCTTCTACCCGCGGAGCCAATTGTTGTCCATGCACCCGCGGAGCCAGTTGCTGCCCGGGCGCCCCCGGAGCAAGTTGCTGCCCCCGCCCGCGCACAGCCAAATGCTGCGGCACCTCCGTCAGACTCAGAGGATGAGGAAGATGGCGGGGTTGCCATCAACCTTGATCGTCCAGAGGACGATGACCCACCCATTGTCCAGAGAAGAGAGGAGTCCCGGGAAGGCTCAGATGACCATGGCCGCCGCAATGGCCCAGTCCCGAGACGAAGTACCCGGGCACAAAGAAGACGCACCCAAAGAAGACGCAACCAACACAATGGTTGAAGTAGAATGAAACAACTTCATTGACAAATTGGAACCCCCAATCCCCAAATACAATGAAACAACTTGCTTCATTGGTCTGAAGACGCAACCCAAAAAAAAAATGATTGAAATAGAATGAAACAACTTCATTGAAAAATTGGAACCCCAATCCTCCAAATACACATTTTCTTTTGTAACAGGATAGGATAGGTCAGCTTTTATTTCTTTTCACACAACCTACACACAACCCAAAAACACATAAAAAGTCCCAGGAACCCAAAAACATATTTCTTTTTAAATGGAACAGAATAGATCAAGGAGTTCATTACTTTTTAAACAACCCATATAATATACAAAAACACTTTAAAAAAAACTTTTAATCTTTAAACCCCCAAATTAAATTCTTACCTCTGATGTGAAAATGTAAACTATATATTAGCAATAAAATTGTAAAATAAAAATAGAAAAAACTGTTACGAAGTGAAGGAAAAAAGGAATATCTCTTCAAACATCGGAATTTTCTGATCTGCGAGGGTTTACCTTCTAGCTTTCTCAACCCCTTAGCTCCTAACTCCATGCCACAGCAGCAGCACCCTGGCGGCTTCCATCCCCTTAAAAGGAGTGGGGGGGATGGTATTAAGATGAAATACTCCAAGGAATCATAAATGAAGAAATAATATTGTCGCGATAATAATGAATCGTATCCGCCCGCGCAGCGGGCAGATCAATCTTTAATTCATAATACCAATTTATATTACTTACAATGCCATCGAGGTGATTCTAATAAATATATTCTACTTGTAATTACAGATGGAATCGAAGCATATACTATTATGCTTACTTGTTATTTTATTCAACTTTAGCTAAAACTAAATAATACTGTATTACTACGAATATATACGCAAACTAATCAAGGGATAATAATCCTTACCACCCCCCGGTTATACTAACAAAGGGGCCTTAGCGATTCGTTGCTTTTTCCAATGATATTCGTTACGTTCCCCTCTCTCTTTTATACGGGACCAGCATTAAACAAATTATTCTTTTGAAATTCGACTTTCTAACATTTATCAATTCAAATTAAGAAAATTTTATGTTTTAGAGCCTTGGCGAAGAAAATGTCCTGCGGAGGCGATTAGAAGGAGTTCGATTCTATATACCTAGACTGCGCAACAGGGCCCCGCGGGGCGGGTATTGAAGCTGGCGGGTTATTTACAAATAACCCGTATGCGAAACGGGTAATACTAAATCTCAATGAGTACCCTGTGCTTTGTACGGAACAGGTATAAATAATTTGCAAATAACCCGTATTTTGTAAGTATTTACAAATTATAGATTTTTAATAAATTTTAATAAATTTTGTGGATTTTATGTATTTTTTGAAATTATTTATAATTTTCATATTAATTTTTATATTCATTTTGATATTAATCTAATATATTTATAAATATTTATAATATTTATAAATTATTTATAAAACCTATAGATAAACGGGTTATTTGCAAATTATTTGTAAATAAATTTATATGGAGCGGATAATTTTGAAATCTTAATGGGTAATTTGCGAGATAGATAGAAGGTTTTGTAGATAATCCATAAAGCAAATAATTTACGGGTACTCGTACGAGGCGGTTTTTTTCTACGCAGTCTATATATACCGTCTAGATCGTTTTCTATATTTGGATTTCAACTAAAAGCCATTTCTATATAAATCATATAATCTGGATTTAAATCGGAAAACCTTTAATATTAAAAATAAATTTTACTAATATTATATAAAAACAATACCGTGACATGATTTTCTTTATTCTAAAATATTTATTGAAAGTTTGAAAAAGCGGTATACCCCTCTCCCCCCCAAGTATTAAAAACTTCAAAATTTTATAAAAATCAACCTTTTCAGCTTCAAAATCAGAATAGTCTCTGAAACATATACGTGCAGGGCACGCCCTCAATTAAAATTCTATCGATAGAAACGTTAATGGCAATTAAAAAAAAGTTGCAATTGTCGCGATTTGACTTACGTTGACCGAGCTACCGTAGCGGGTGCATATAAGAATCGCGTACTTCGTACGCTCAATACAATTCTTACTATCTACTATTAATCAATAGTGACTTCCATCGAGTAATCGAACCAACAGCTTTGCTATGTTTAAGTTTTCAATTTGATTAATAAAACGCATTAATTTCTAGATTTTATAATGTAAATTCCTCTATCCTTTGATATGAAAATGAAAAATGTTATATTGTTAGATTGTAAAAAGTGAATCTTTATATAAAAAAAATACACTCGGCAAAATAAGTGAAAGACTAATACGCGAAATGTATTAAAATTGTAGAAAATAGTTGTACTAAGTCACTCTGCTTAGCATTATATACCATTTCCAACATTCCCCTTATTCTAAACATATATAGAATCCAAGCTAGAATCTGACACATTCTGGATCAAGCCTATAGTTTCAATTTCATTTAATATAATAGATTGCTTATCTATTTGCAATTCATTATAGTAAAATGAATCTAAATGTAGATCCCATAGAAAGCTTTCAGTTATATACGCAATAAGCTACAAGAACTGTATACTTTACTATTGCGCTAATCGGGTTTATAACCTGTAGAAAATAATTGTACTAAGCTACTCTGCTTAGCATTATATATTATTTCCAACAAAAATCAATGATTTCCTTCAAGCTCTAAGGGGTACCATTTCGATAACTAATTTAAACGATTGGAATCTAAATTAGTATTAATCGATTGCTAACATGGTTAGATAGTATATTTTATATAAATTAGTACACTCCTCGTGGCGTTTGACCTTCAATGCAACAATTATACTATATTATTACATTGGCAACGCTGGTTGAATTAACCTGCGCATATCACCACCGATATGACATCAGTAAGAATAACTAAAGAATAATCCCCGAACAATACTTTTGATTGCCTATTAAAAGAAACCCATTAAAATTATCCCTTTTTTTTACTTCTCAACATATTTTCCAAATACACAAGATTAACAATCAAACATCATAATAACCCAAGATGACATCTCAAGGAAATCACAACCATCAAACAATCAACAACTCGGACAGAAACGACACCGCTCCGGTGGGCGCTGAACGATCTGAAGACAACGATGGTACTCCTCCACCATACCAACCTGGCGAAAACATCGATTTACCTGCTGAAAACGTGGCAGATAGAGATCCCGTTCCACGGTACGCTCGGTATGAACCACAAGTCCGGATACCACGAATGCCACAGGGGCCACGAGAGCCACGGGCGCCACCACAAGTCCGGATGCCACGGATGCCACAGGGGCCACGAGAGCCACGGGTGCCACCACAAGTTCGGATGCCACGGATGCCACAGGAACCACAGGAACCGGAACCACGGGAACCACGGGAATCACAGGAATCACAGGAACCACAGGAACCATATAGGAACCACGGGAACCATGAATGACACCAGAAGTGAGAATGCCACGCCGTGGATTCTTCCACATGATTCTGAAGACTGAGAGGACGTGGAAAATGGATGGTGTTGTTTTTTTGAAAAGAAAAACCTCAAAAACACTTCAAAATATAAAATTTTAAAAATTCTTTCTTTTAGAAATACTTTGAATTATTGAATTGTTATCCATCCTTGACTATTTTTTAATATAGAAATTGTTAAACAATATTGACAAAATTAAAAAATGAATCTTTATGTCAGGAGTAAGGAGTATTACTTCGAGCAGGTGTTATGATGGAAGCTTAAGGTTGTAGTAGTAGTAGATCTAATACAGCTCCGCTGCCCCGCACACTGAGCGGACGCACGCTAAGCTACTCTAAATAGTAACCGTCTCAATCCTAACACTTTATATAAATAATATATGTATATAATATTTAACAAAATAAGAAAAGACAAATTACGATGCCAAAAGAAATATGTAAATAGTTGGTATCACCATGGGGGTGATGACCATACACATGTGCGTATAATGCTTTCTGTTGACTATGTTTTATTAAGAGTTCTAGCTAAAGTGATTTAATTGTATGCTTTCTACTGCCGTACTAGTTCGTACGCTAGATACACTGTACGATTCACATGATCTATATTCCGACAGTAAAAAATAATGTATTAAAATAAAATGATTTCTTTAAAACTCCTATCATTTCAATAATCTAATTAAAATTAACTGTAATAAAAATGCCGCAACAATAGGTAAAAAAAAAGTACATACTTCATTTGTATAATAGTCGCTAGCGAACCATGTCACGGTCTGCAACCACGACCGAATGTAAGTCGCGTATAAAAAAACCAGCTCTTCGGGGACTTATAGAATAGCTGTTATAAGGATTATCTTTAATTCAATTCATTTGTCCTGACTTATAGAATATCTCTTAGATTGGATTATCTTTAATTCAATTATTTGTTCGGAATTTGTCAATATTGTTTGTTAACAGTATCAAGTACCACAATGGTCTATATATTTAAATACATTATCTACGTTATCTCTCAATTATCCAAATTGTATAAATATAGCTTGTACATTAAATCATATAATCGGAATTCAAAATCTATTGGAAATATACAAATCATTTTTAATACTACTATATTAATTCGAAAATAACAGAATCCTATGTAACACGCACGCGAGGGATAGACTCAAAAGGGAAAGTGTTTATTTATTTATCAAAATGTTGCAATAAATGTTGCAATGTGATGGTAATAGAAACAATATGTCCAAATCAAATTTCTCTGCACATCATTAATTTCCTGTGCATTATTTGATCTAAATTCAGATGATAGTAATCAATTGTAATGGAAAATGAATTGTTTGTTCACAAGTGATAACTTCATTATCAGTCTTTCTAGGGCAACATTTCCTTTCATTGGTTCATCTCTATTAAAAGGCGCGTCAAATAATTGAGGAAGCAGGATATATGAGTTCGCAAGAAGCAAGTCTTGAAGAGGTCGGAGGTAGCTTTGTTTGAAACCTAAGCTAGGTAGATTACCTACATAGACAGAAATATACCCCTTTAATCCTTTTTATTACTAAAAAGGCATTCAAAACTTACTGGGAACTTGTAAGCCTGGCCCTATCTTTAATTAGTTATGCTTCTTGAGTTGCATAAAGTAGTTTTATGAAAGCCATTACACAGTTCTTTCGCCGAACTTTTTCACGAAAACACACGCAACAACTTGTTAGGTCTGGCTTGTGGCAGAGACGATAGCATTATAATCAATCAATACAACCTTTTCATAGCTGTGCTGAACTTTGAAGTTATCTTCAAAGAAATTCATGGAGGGGCTTGCCGGCTTCAGCTCCAGCTCAAGCAGTTGGTTTGTGCGCAACTATATTTTATAGTCATATAATTTGAATAATTATGGCGCTAACACCGCTCGGTTGACGGTCTGAAGGGGCAGAGACAATGAATCAATAACCCAGCAGTGTAATATGTTACTAAAGGGAAATAAAAATTAAAATGCGCTTAAGTGTTATTAGCGAGGTTTTAGCGAAGACACCTGATACAGCCCTCCCCATCTCATCCCACTTCTTCCCACCCCCCTTCCGTCAAGTTACATATTACAACGTAACCCTAACTTGATGATGTTCCGAACTTTGAATAGATTGGCTTTTAATGCTCAAAATGAATGAACGGGCTTCAATGTCACGTTTTTGAAGAGGAAATTCTAATGGAAGTATACCCCTTGCTCGCTTAAGTCATGCCTGGCGACGTTGACTTGGGGAAAAATTGAAAGCTTTTCGATATCGATACATTGCAGAAACCAGTCAATTTTTGCATTTCCAAGCTTTTAAATCATGTCCAAACGACTGAAAATCGCCCCCAAACGCTTCCAAGTCCGGGAAGACATTTGTTATGCTTAAGTAAGTCTGCTAACTTGAGCGAATGAAAGCCTTTGAGTTGGCTGTCAAGGATGCGAATAACACTGATAATCACATCACACAAGTTGTATTTTACTGAATATTGTTCTTCTATTTTGAAATACTACTAGAATAATTAAAGAATATTGAAATACTACTAGAATAATTAAAGAATAATCCTCAAACAATATTTTGATACCTATGTATTACCCTTATTTTCGAAAATATTATTAGAATAATGAAACAATTATCCCCGAACAACAATTTCATTGTCTATTGCCAGTTAGAATAATTGAAGAATTATCCGTGAATAGCAATCTTCTTTGCCTATTTAAGAACATCTCTTGTAACTGATCATTTTTTCTTTTTTTTCCCTCATCAACATACACAACACACACAACACACAAAACACACACAACACACAAAACACACAAAATCAACAATCCAAGATCACAAATCAAGGAAAACACACAACACCAACAACACCAACAAGAACAATCGCCAAAATGTCGCACAGAAGCAACACCACTCCAAAGACCTCTACATCAAAGTTTTTAATGTTTCTAACATTTTCACTTTTGGTATGGGGAGCCCTTGGACAACCTACTCTCAACTCGACAAACATCAACCACACCTCTCTAGTGGCCGCCCCAACTGCACCCCCTGCACCTGAGACAACCGCTTGGTGTGGACGCCCCGGACAGCTCTGCAAAGGTAGAATGGCGGCTCGTCGCTCAGCTGCACCCGCTGCGCCTGCAATCGCTGCATCCGAGGGCTCGGAGGCCTCTGAGGGCTTCGAGGGATCTGAGGGTTCCGATGGCTCTTTCTGGTGCGGACGCCCAGGACAGCCCTGCAAGCGCTCAGCCGCACCCGCTGCACCTGCAATCGCTGCCTCTGAGGGCTCCGAGGGCTCCGATGGCTCTTTCTGGTGCGGACGCCCAGGACAGCCTTGCAAGCGACGAGCCGCACCCGCTGCACCTGCAATCGCTGCATCCGAGGGCTCGGAGGCCTCTGAGGGCTTCGAGGGATCTGAGGGTTCCGATGGCTCTTTTTGGTGCGGACGCCCTGGACAACCTTGCAAGTGAAGCCTTTCTCCCGACGCCATGAGCCACGGAAACCACTGAGAACCGGGTTCACTAGAAGTCAAGATGACTGACTAAAAAGACTAAGGAAAATGGGGGGCGTTGGGGGCGTTTTTGCTCTTGGAAAAAAAAACAGAAAACCCAAAAAAAACTCTAAAAACATAAAACCTAGAAAAAAAGATTTACTTTTCGCTTTTTGTTAAAAAAACATAAAATCTAAAAAAAATCTTTTTCTCTGTAGATATTTAAATAATAAAATATTTTAATAAAAATTCAATCTTCAAAATGCAAACTTGAAAATTTGATTATACTTAGAAAAATTTTAATATATGAAATGAAAAAAAAGAATCTCCATTAGAGCTTAATTTTCTAGTTGAAGTAATGTTATAGAAATAAAGCTTACTTATTATCTCTTATTCTGATAAAGATTATATCTATATCTATATAATCTATATCTATCTTAAGGGGTCGCGGCTATATCTGTTCGCTTCCACCCACACCCTCTAGGCTCTACGTTAACAATACTACTACGGATATACCCCCTTACTATTATTGACCACCTTACTACCGCACACGGGTGAGACCCATCATCATCCCTGAGATGATCTAACTCATATACTTACTAAATAATCCGAGTGAAAAATAAGACGTTATTATAACTCGCATATAATATTATGGTACTCTTCAAGTAGATGAAGAAAAGCAAACAGTCTCTTCATCTCTCTAATCTCATAGCAGAAAACCAGGTTGTTACAGTTGGTACTCCCACTCAAAAATTCCAACGAAGAGAGAAGAAACAGCATTTAGCAGACCATCCCATCTAGCATTCCTTGCATAGGCTTCCCCTGATCCCTTTTGTGTTTCAGCAGTCACGATCGAGGAATCGAGAACTCCACCGTCTCTGCATATCCGACTTGTTGCCAATAAAAACACCAGCTGCTATGATTTCTGGTTTGCGACATTGTTTGAATATTGTGGAGGAGTTTGCCAGTAGGTAGGCTTGGTTTCATCATGAGCATGTTCTTCATTGCTTCATGGAAGTGCACTTGCACTTATTGATGTATATCTATGAATATAGGCACTGACAACGTCGTTATCAATAAAAGAATATGAATCCAATCCATATTATTAAATAAACCACGCCATCGAATTTATATTTATATACTAGTATAAATTCAATTCCCCCCAAGAAGTTAACAATCATCTCCTAGAAAGAAGACAAACCCTCTCCATACCCGGATTGAGCATCTTCGGGACTCCCCTTATCACTCATCACCTCAATTCGAGGCTTCAATTAGTCCTCTGGTCATGGAAATTCCTCATCTCATAAAGTCGCTAAAGGAAATTGATAAAGGTGCGGATGTTGAACAAACAGAATTGTTACGACGATTAATATTCTGGTAGTCAGGGTTGGGCAAAAAAGGTAGGGGTTTTCGGGGTATACCCGGGTATACCCGGGTAGAAATCGAAGGGTTACCACCCTACTATATTCTACAGAGTAGGGTGAAAACCCTATAAAATCTTGAAGACTACGGGTATACCCAACGGGTATAAACACGTGAAACTAGTATTGCGAAAAATATAGATGCTTGATATTTCAGGTATTGATTTAAGCCGTATTCATTATTTAGGTACTGCTGTAATAGGAAAGGTTGATTTTTTGATATTTTAGCTTGAGGTATTTGATGATTTTGATTTACTTATATAATTAAGAGTAATTTTAACTTTGAATAGGTAATAATTATATAGAACGATTATATGATATATACCCGCGGATATACCCGTACCCGCCGGATTTATAAGGTCATCCTGCTAAATCCTACAGGGTAGGGTAAATACCCTATAGGGTCAAAAATCCCGGGTAGGGTACAGGTGCCCAACCCTGGCGGCAGTCCTTCACTGGAACAATACCTCAGTTCTCTTGACTTCGGTGCGGAAATTCTTCAGAATGTTGTTCTTGAAATTGACAAAATCAGTCAATATTTGGACGTCTGCACTTACTTGTTGAAGCTATGTCGTAAGCCAAACTATCAACTTCTTTTCTGTAACATCGTTTTCGAGTACCTTGTTTCTTCACAAGCATCTTATCCCAATGGGAAATGGAGCAAGTGCGAAATATCATATCTATGGCGGGATACAGCTAATCCTCTCCTATGAACAAAGCCCTAGAGACCCCGCACCGAGGTGTATAATAAGATCCAGGAAATCCGCCTGTTTCCTATGTAATGTATATTCATCAGAAAACATGGTAAATTCCCCATCTCACATTCCCACAAGTTTTGTGTGGGAAATGGACGGTACCCGAAGAATTTTGGATGACGAGATTTCATATCAAAAAGCTGGATCAAATTAAATCTGAATGATGCGAGTTGCGAGATACTTGATCTGGCGAAAACCAGGAAACGTCCCGTCAAACGTGACATGAGAGTCACGGTGCGGAAAGCAGAATCCACTTATTGATGCTTCCGAAAAGTGCCAGATCATCTAAACAGAGTCTTCCAAATATCTCCGAGGAGCCGTATCCATTCAATCCGGATCCTTCGAGACCGGGAGGAATCGATAGAAAAGAAGTATCCCGGTAGATCGAGTGTCGCAGAATTTTCCGCCGCGGGAACCATCAAAAAACATGATGGCGATTCCGAGCAGCTTGGTAAATAACAAAATAAAAGAACCCACAAAACCAACCTCAACACTAACTAGTCTTCAAGCAATCTTCCAAATAAAATCACCATTGCACGCACCTCCCCCTCTATGATATTACCATTACCATCAATCCAGATCGACAACGAAACTCAAAAAAGCCGATTTATGTAATTACTCCCAATCCCAAAATCGCCAAGTCCAATACCAATAATAGAAGAACCACCAATCAAACAAACCCGATGAAATGCTCCAGCAATCTCCAAATCCAAGTAAGTGATCACCCCACCCCATCTTCCTTCCCCTTTATAGCACACCAGCCTGACCTATAACACCAAGTAAAATCGAGCCCGTCGAGTCGAAATCCAAACCCAAGAAGAACCCGAATCAAAATCCCGCCCATCCGACTACACACCTCCACCTCCACCTCCACGTTCCGGAAAGTCGCCCACGAATTCTCCAGAGATCTCGATGTGGGAACCCTGATCTAAAGTTCCCCGACTACACTACACATCACCTCGATCTCTCAATCCCTCTCTCAAACCGCCGGGCGCATTTTACTCTCAATATCTCATTCCCATGGATAGGTAGGTACATACATACTGGTATACATACCCTCTTTATTGGAAACGGAGAATTCATACCTACTTATACCTATATATACACCTATATATATATTCGACACTCCCGATATGATGAAAGAATTTTATCCACATCAACATGACTCAGCGATCCCGATCCCGATTGAAATGCAAATCCCCATCCCCCACCCCAACCAAAGAAAATTGAAACCCGCACAATTTCGCATCCCAAGTTCCAACTCCCAACTCCCAACTCCCCACCATCATCTATCAAATCTATAAAATATAATTTTATAGAATCTTTATTTTATAGAATACGATCTAGGGATTCATATCTCATATCTCATATCTCACGTATCCGTCCGGGCCCTAGCACACAGCCTGTAGGTCATGAAAGCAGAGGCATTTTGAACGTGAAATTTATATTCTATATATATTCTATTCTTTTTTTTAATTGTTTAGCTAGGTATCCCAGTTAATCGATCATTCCCAGATGCGTATCTACTGTAGGAGGTAGGTAGGTAAGGCGGAAGGAGGAAGGAGGAGGAGGAGGGAGAGTCTCCGATTTCAATAGCTAGGTAGCTAGCTAGGTGATACCGTGACAGCCTGGTGCTCTGGTAGAAAGTGGAAAATAGAAGGGAGGAAAGAAAGAAGAAAAGAAGGAAGAAGGAAAGAGGAATCCAGAGGAATGAATCGACCATGTAAATGACTCATGGTGAGAAATATATAGACTATATTCATTCACTGCAGAAGGGATGAGATGGGATGGAGTGGTCATGAGTCGGTGGGATCTCGGAGAAGAAATATACACATCGACAAACATCTACCGATCCAAAATACTACGAATCATGCATGGTATGCATTGAGGATAAATGAACTACCTACCTACCTACTTCCCTACCTCCCTACCTACCATTCATTCCTTCATTTATTTTCCCACCACAACAACATATCTTCAATCCCCTCCCCCCTAAATCCCCCCCATCTCCCCCATCTCCCCCAATCCCCCCCTTCCTCTCTCCCTCCGCCAATCCCCCTCCCCCTTCCCTCCCCC
>JANPYM010000014.1:495329-537199 GCA_025890175.1 Ciborinia camelliae
CCCACCCCTAAAACCCCCTCCTCAAATTCTCAAACCGACTCTCGGGGTACACGATACAATTTTGAGTTCGCTGAAGGAAACCCAAGACGTGCACCACATGATGGATGAGGGATTTATCGGGGGAGGGGTGATCGGCGGAGGATTCCCACCACTGGAGTTGTGTGTTGTTAGTGAGGAGGGAGGAAGGAGGAGGGAGGAATGTGGGAGGAGGAATGTGGGAGGGAGGTTGAGAGGGGGGAGGAATGTGGGAGGGAGGGAGAGGAGAAGGGGAGTGGGGAGTGGGGAGGGGAAATAATGAGAGGGAAAAAAAACATACCATAGCGCCACCGAGACCTCTTTGTTTAATATAATGAGCTTTCTTCCGGGCGATTTCTACCGTGTCGTATGAGATGAGGGTTTTGGTGTTTTCATCATATGCTGTGATTTTGATGTCTTGTTAGCTTTTATTTGCATTTCTCTTTCGTAATATCTTGTTTTTATGTTTGTTTGTTTGTTCGTTTGTCTTTCTCTCCTAGCAAAACATAGTAAGGTAGCCTCCAGCCTCACCCCAAACATACACGAAGCCAAAGAAACCTCCCAAAAGAAATCAAGCAAAAGAGAAAAAGAGCCAACTCACAATAACTAGCACAAGCCTCGTGATCCACGAATTCCCTCGCGCCTTCATGAGGCAATTTTTTAAAATCATGCACGCCATTCTCCCACGTCCCTTCGCCCACCCCCTGAAACGGGTGACCCAAGCCCTCAGTCCCCTGAAACGCCCTCCCATAAATCGGCATGCCGAGAACAATCTTATGACCCTGCACGCCCCGGGCTTCATAAGCCCGGACGGCATGTTCCGTGTTAAACGGCGTGGAGTCTGGAATCTGTTGACTCGGGTGCAGATTCGCCTGGTGACCGGTGACGGTATCCCAACTTCCCGCATAATCATACGCCATCAGGTTCCAGAAATCGAGATATGCGTCCATGCCGCGCACATCCATGTTGTTGTAATTTTGCGGGCCAGCCGGACACGCGACGGTGAGTTCAAAGTGGTGGGGGTGGGGAAGAGTGTTGGAGTAGCGATCCATGGCTTCTCGGCATTCTTTCAAGAGCAAGACGTAATCTCGTGCTTCGTCGGTGTTCTTGGGATATTCCCAATCGATATCGAGACCATCGAATCCCAAATTCTTAATCAAATCCACTGCACTCTCCGCAAACTTCCTCCTCCCGCTTTCGCTCGAAGCTGGTTGCGCGAAATTGGACGAATATGTCCATCCTCCAATACTGAGCAAGACCTTCAGAGATCGATTTCGGGACTTGAGGATATTGAGTTGTTTGAGACAACCATATAAGTTAGTACCAACATCATTCCAAGAATCACCATCGAAATGAATATCAGTATCGGCCCAGCCGTCAGTCATGTATACTTCGCCGGATTCGGGACGGACATTAGCGAAGGCGTAAAGGATGTGAGTTAACTTTTCGGCGGGGAGTTCTTGGGGGAAATGTTTGCGGCCATAGATTGCCCACTGGGAGATTGGTTAGTATTTGTTTTATGATATTTCTCGTGTGTTCTCATTCATCCTCCTCCTCAAGGTTGTTGAGCTGAGCCGTTGGTGTAAATCACGAGATCATCGTGTACACTTGTACAGGATAAATCGATGTTTCACTACCTCTTAGAAAGTGGTATCAACCCCCCTCTTTCATTCTCTCATTTCCCCATCTCCCCATTTTCCAAAACCCATCCTCACATCACCAAGCATCTCTTACCAACCACCGCAAGCCCCCCTCCCAAAAACAAAAAAATAAACCAAACCAATGCCCCAGCCATCCTGTAGGTACCTAGGTACCCAGGGTAATCTTACATTAACAAAATACGCGACCGCGCGAAAGCCATCACCACCACCCATATTATCTACCGTCTGAAATATTCCGCTCTGATCCAGGCCAAATTGAGCTTCCTCCGTTGAAAGAATCCCCTGATTCTGATGTCCTTTAACAGTCTCACCAAATCCAAATCCAAATCCAAATCCAAGATTCCAAATATCTCCGTCACCGTACCGCAATAAAGCGACAACCAAGAAGAAGAAGAGAGGTAAGGATAAGGATATGATGGAGAAAAGGATGATCTTATGGATCTTTTTAACGTGTGCCACTTTGGATATCTGGTGTGGTCAGGTATCTTGGGGATTTTAATGCTGGAGATTTAGATAATGAATGAGGTTGCTGGGAGATGATTGATGATAAATAGATATCGTATCCTATTTATAGGTAAAACAATCGACAATCCAATCAACAATCAACAATCCACTTCACTGCAGCTATATCTATCGGTGAACAAATAACCAAATAAATAAATAAAAAGGAATCAACAACATCCATTCACGTTAAAAATGATGAGGGGCAAGTAAGGTCGGTATTTATCAGCTGGTAGTAAGTGGCTGAATCCGATTAATCCAATCCAATTAATCCAATCCAATCCAATCTTCCCCGCAGAGACCCCGCAGGGCTGAGTCTTCAGAAGAGAAGACTGAAGAGCGATGACGAAAGAGAATGCAAGGGTTTTGGGCTTGTACACGTTGATGCGCATATGGGTATATGGGTATTGCAACATTATTAGCAACTGCAACTGCAATGGCAATATTTAAGTCAACTAACTGATTGATCCTCATTGGTGTGGTATTGTTTTCTTGGTTTCATTTATATCAAACATATCAATGATTATCAAATGCAATTATTGGGGTGGGGTTAGGGTGCCTTGTATTTTAATTGTAGTTTGTAGGTACCTATTGTTTCTTGCGGCTTTTCGTATGGATCTTCATACCCCGTCATAATATACTTCCAAGATTTCCATACATATATCCATAACCTACCTACCATATCTTCACACTCTGATATACTATACAAATCCAATCCTATTATATCCCATCCCATCCTATTACCATCCCATCCCATCACCATCCCATCCCATCACTATCTCATCCCATCACCATCCCATCCCATTATCATTTCATTTTATTACCATCCCATCCCATCCCATTTTATCCCATCATCAACTAATCCCATCCCATCTCATCCAATCCCCTCCCATTCATCATCCCCAATCCTATCCTTAAGACAGACAGATAGACAGACTCCAACTTATAACTTTATAAATAAAATCCATCCATCCATACTATCCATCCATCCACCCATAAATACACAACACACACAACACATCCCTACCTACCTAGGTATCTCCCTATCAATATAACAACTCTTCTCTTCTCTCCACCTCATCTCATCTCTCCGCCCCATAATTCCACTGCACCGCCCTCCACCGCCCTCCACCGCACAGCACCTCCTTTCTTAGCCTTCACATATCAGAAATGCTAGAAATGCTAGAAATGCTACCCAGAAATGCTACCTAGAAATATATATCATCACCATCATCACTATCGTGGCTGAAGTTATAGGTACTATATATATATATATATATGCATATATAAATGGACGAGTATGTGTCTACGGAGATACGATAATGTGAAACGTGGAAAGTGTGGATGATAGTGATGATAATAAGAATAAGAATATATGTGTATTCAAAAACAAAAAGAAGAATCATGTTGTCTATGGATCTTATCTTATCTCATCGATCTTTCGATGTATATTTATCCTTCTGATTCTCCTTCTCCGATTGATATACCACCAATTCTTTCCCCTTGCCATCCCTATCACGATCCCGATCCCTATCCCTATCCCGATCTAGATTCGAGAACCCCCTCCTCTCACCATCCGCCCCAAACTCCCCCCTCTGCCTCAAAAACCCCACGATCCTCTCCTCCCGACTCCCAAGCACCAACCTCTCCTCCCTCGCGCCCCTCCTCTCCCTCAACTCCCTACTCATCCTCTCCTGCAACCCATCCCTCTCCCTCTGTTCAGCGCACCCGACCACGGAGCTCTCCAACCTCGAGAGCTGACCCAGCGCCCCCACCACCACGAAGAGAGCGATGAGCAAGACGAACGCCCCATTAGATACGAACCGGGGTTCCTGCGTGGCTTCTCCCGCGTCGCGTTTATACCAAGCTTCCCAATCCTCCCACGTGGCGTTGCGGCTGGGTCCCTCGGGACCCCGCCAGCCGTGGCCATCTTCGTGGGTGTCGCGCGGGGCGAGAACTTCGGGTCGTCCGTTCCATCCGGCGCCGTAGGTATCGTATGCGCTGCGTTTGACGGGGTCGGAAAGAATATCATTCGCCTTGACGATTAATCGATATCTTTCTAATTTCGTATTGGGATCCAAGGATAATTCTGATGGCGATTCCGATTCTGATTCCCTTTTCAATCCCTCATTTGTATGTGTATTGATTTTGGCATTTGCCTCGACACCATCATGGTGATGATGATGATGATGATGATGATATGTATCCGGATGATAAAGTTTAACCAATTCATAAAACCGTCGTTTCGAATACGGAGAACCCTTTTTCTGATTAAAGATTTGATATGGGGTAGGAATCATCGTACGGGATGATAATTCAGGCCATCGTAATCTCTCTTCGTGTGGATGTAGGCGTTCATTTTGATTTTGCTTTGATTTTCCTATCGAGGAGTATTTACGTCGGTGGTTTTGCCATGTAAATGGAAATGTAAATGGAGATGGGAAAGGATGAAATAATGACGTCGTTAATTGATCTTGACTCGAGCATCGTACATGAGAGCATATCAATTGTGACTGCGATTGCAAATTACTGCATGGTGAAAGTAAAATTCCTGACTTCTTTAGCATATTGGCATTCATCAATTGCGGCAGAGAGTCAGTTATCATACGATCACCGACACGATGTGACCATATTGAGAAGAAGACGACGTTTGATGTTTGTGTTCCAAGCTTTCTTCTCGAAATGTTATGTTCTAGTATCGATATCCGCGCTTTCTCGGAAGCTTGTCTAGATCATTGATCTAAGTATGGTGGCCCTAAGAGACTATTTACGACATATCATAGGTACCAATAGAATAATAAAAAGAATATTATGATTTATTTTCCGATCTTTTTAAGTGATAATTTGATATTCAAGATTGAAGTTTAATCTTCGATTTTTATGTCTATCTGTTGGAAAGCAGTGAATTAGGCTTACAAATACACTGTAATTAATACTAGCACTTTAGCTGTAGCTTCAATTAATCAACCTGATCCTCTACAACATACTATATTTTCACACTATCATTAAAATACTAGCCACGAATTATCCAGGCAATAAGTTATTTATTATGACGGAAGAGTAGGTAAAAACAAATGTCTTATATACTGGCAACCTTTCTCAATAAAAATCGCACATATGATCTTCACAGTCAAGCACAGTCAAGATCAACACTATTATGAGGAACTTTTCAAAAAATATTACTACTCATTCGTGATATTACATTTAAGATTTTTCATCTTGTCCCCGTCCTTACCCCCTATCCTTATATGAAGAAGGACCGGACCTAACCTAACGCGCCTGCGCCTATCACACAATCATATCCATGCCTTGTTGTGTGCATTCGCATTTGTTTGCGTTTCCTTTCCCAAAAAGAAATCCCATCCATCCATCCGCCCATCCGCCCATCCATCCATCCCAGCAAAAAAAGGAAAGAGGATAGACATAATCGACATGCATCCAGTAAATCCCCCATCTTTCCTTCCCTTCCCAATCCCAACCTCATATCTTCAGTAAACATCATTTCAAGGTAGAGAATCTCCCTTGACTCATATCCCCCTCCGAGTAATTGCAAAATTCCATCATATCACTCCTCCGGACCAGCCAGACCAAACATCTTCAGCTTCTCGCTCCAAATGATTTGCTCTTCACCCCGAAGAAGGCACCCGAACAAGAACCAAAGAAAAAAAGATCAAACGCGCAAGAAATTCCACAACCACCACCCATTAAACAAGATATATCGAGGGAAATTAAACAAAGAGAAAGAGGTATAAAGCTTGTGTCTGCACAATATCGGGAAATTGTCATATACGCCATCAAACCATGCCACCAGGTATATCGAGATCAAAAAACACAACTCCTATGATCCGCCACCCAGTACTTTCGGTGGCCTTAGAGGTATAAAAGAATGTTCATACAGCCTGCAATCGAGATAATAATCGGAAGCAGGTAATTCCATTGAAGGAAATGCATCCATGATGATGAGGATGCGGGATGGTTTGGATCTACCATCCTTTCTTTCTTGCGAAACGCTTATTGAGAAGAGCAAGGACCTTTGGTACGTTGAATTGGACATACTCAAGGTCAAGATCTTCCTGATTATCCTTTTGCATCTCCAGTAAGTCATCAAGTTTGAGATCAAGCTCCAAGAGACCACGATTTCGTCCTAGTCAAATTAGCATAAATTCCTAGAAGTATGAGAGAATATTCCATACCTTTGTAATGTAACGAAATTACGAAAGTACCCGGCAAAGGACTTGTGAAGTTGAAATAGATATTTGCTCTTCTGTTGTCAGGTACGTTACTCTTCTGAATGACCCCTTGCTTCTCTAACTCCTGGTGCGTGAATTTATATGGCCCCAAAACTTGGTGCTTTTGTTGCTTTCGTTTCGTCCCCTCGCTTTGACTTCGAACATTGTGTAAATAACTCTTGTAAGTTTCAAGTTGACCGACAAGATAAGTGTTGTGATCTCGAATCGTCTTGAAGACTTGGTCCAATTTCTGAGTCTCAATAATAACTCCATCTTTAAGGGACCCAAGATGTTGAAGTTCTTGTTCGACCTCATCTCTTAAAAGGCTGAATTGGTCCGACTTGTCGATAACCCCCAACTCTTGCAACTGGCTCAATAGTTCCATGGCCCGAATACCCTTTCTTACCATGACAGCATCATTGCGATATTGACCCGCGGCATCAGCAACTCTTTCAAGGCGAAGGGGCCTTCGTGCTACAGCACTGTTGCTTGGAATGGATCTCATGATTTGAACGAATGTTGACTTCGCTTCCATAAAGAAAACCTCCTCTTGAGTAATATCGAGTGCAGCCGTCAAATCATCAATCGCCGTTTCCCATTTGCTAAACAGCGGTAGATTGATTGCTCTGTTGTCCTTTCTAGGTAATTGTGCTGGCGCTGGTCCTAAATCTGCTAAGATCACTGCCAAATGTGAGTTCTCATCCTTGTTGAGTTCGCCAGTGTGTTTGTCGAGTAAAGCATGGGTAGCATAAACTTCATTCAGGGTAATCGATAGCTCCAAATCTTTCTTAGATAGCGCTACATAGTTATCCATTTCCAAACTTTCGTAAAAATCCTGAACTTCACAGAGATCGAGCATAAACTTGTTGACTCGTTCCTTGTTGTGTTGAATGAATGGTTGAAGTTTGGCCATGTATGGCTCCTTTGCATATGAGGGTTTGTTGGCGAGATTTTGAAGCATCTTAGCAATCAAGGTCAAAGTTCGTCGAGGTCGGTCAGCTGGAGTTCCATCAATAAGCATATATGACTTAGGAGTGACAATGGCAGGGTTGATGAATCGTAAGAAAAAGAATCCTCCAATGAGTGTGCAAATCACTTGGTCATTGGCATCGGGATATTTTCTCTTGGTGAGACTTCGAATCTGCTTGCAAATCCACCGGATCCCATATGGCGTCTCCTCTAACCCGTCAATAATTGTTGTGAGGAATCCATTTGCGATCTCCATAAGCATTGTAAGTCTTGGTTCGATAATAGCCTGGACCTGTGTATTATCCGCTGCCTGCTCTGCTGTTACTCCTCGAGGTAGGGAAGCTGGAAGTCCGCCTGTTTCCATTTCAATCTGTGAGATCATTGTTTCATATACCTTGAGGGGATTAATCTCCAGGTCGAGATCCTTCAACTCAATAAGCCCATTAATTCTGTCTGCCAATACCGTCTTCAAATAACTTTGTCCGGGACCTCTTCTGGTATATGTAGTCATCATTCGAGATACTGGTGTGTTGGCTCGGAGGAGGGAGGAATATTCAGGGGTATTATCGAATTGGTAGGTTAAGACAGACTATACAATTAATGTCAGTGTTGAAAGCAATTTGGTCTTTATTGACAAATGCCATACCTGAAACATGGTTAGAAGAAGATGCTCTTCACGACTCTCATATTGATTTCCATAAATTGTGAACATGACAGTCTGCAGTAAAGAATCTATCTCGGCCATAGTGACAAGGCGGCAGAGATGTGCAATATGCCGAGGCTCTGATTGAAGCAGAAACAAAAGATTGCCATATTTTTGTGTCTTCTCATCATTTGGGAAGAAACCTTCTTGTAGGTCGGTCGCATCTTCTAGGTGACTGGCTACCTCGTTTTGCTGAAAGAAATGTTAGTCGGTGAAACTTGCGATTCGGATTATATCTTCATACCTCCTCCAAAGCCATACGATTTTGAATCAACAATGCAATTCTCGAATCCAAATATCTAACATCTTTCTCTAACACAAAATTCTTCTTCGATTGTGACGATATCTTCGATTTGAGCTCTCGCAGAACCTTTTGTGCTACACCGATCCATCAGTACAACATTCAAATCAATTGCGCCAAAATTCTTACCTTTTGCAAGATCATCCTCAATTTCCAAATCTTTCTCATTCGCAGACATAGAAAGGTAGAGAGTAGTCATAGAATATCTCTTTGATTGTCGGGCAGAGCGAGCCCCATCGTGTGAAGACATAGTGTTTTGTCGGGAAACTGGTTGGAAGGAAGAGGATGAGGCTGTTGATGCCCGAGAAGGTGTCTGAAGCATTACACTCATATCTTTTGTTGACCGTGCACAGCGGATTTTTATAGATTAAATTGAAATTCCAATGTCTTTTGTGGTACTTTGAGCAGATCTTTGACACACAGCGTTGCGCAAAAAGGGACAAAGAGATTTGTTGAACCCTTTACCTTGGTTGGTCGATTGAAAGGATAGATCAAGAAAGGATCGAAATATTATGGTATGATGGTATGGGATGGTGGGTTTGCCAATAGTATGTAGGTATGTACTTTAATAAAAAGTTGAAAGATCAGACAATAATTGAAAAATGAGCAAAGTTCTTGTAAAGAGGGATGGATATTATCGTAAAGGTAAGAGAAGAGAGTGTGAATGAGAGTGAGTTGATGCGATGTTTTTTTTAGTAGGTAGGTAGGTATTGAATCTTGAGAAATCTTGAGAAGGCTCTTTGCCAATTTTTGGAATTCAGAAGGAGGGAGGGCTTGTTTAATCGACCAGCGAGCCGCTCGGGTCTTCACCCCAAATTACTTATTTATTGAAAATCTTTTTAAATAGAAAAGCAAAGCAATTGATCCTTCAATGGGGGGAAAAAGGGTCGATGATTCAAATAGGAATAATTCGGTGCAGGAGTCGCATGCGCCGATGACTGAATAATAGGTTATTCTGTTGGTTTGCGTTGTAGCGAAATATTCCGGCATGCAGGAGTGAGAGTGTGTGAGTGAGTGAGTGAGTGAGTGCAATGTAATGTAAATGTAAATGTAAATGTAAATGTAAATGTAATGTAATGAAATTCTGTCGAAAATGTGTGTGAGGTTAGATTTGCGATGCGTACACCGTACGGTACTTAGGTAGGTAGTACTCAGGACAGGACTCAGTACTCAGAACGACTTAGTACTCTTGGTACTCAGTACTCCGCAGATTTGGAGATTTGCAGATTTCAAAGTGAAGGGGGTGAGCTAGGTGGGTGGTATATGTTCGGTATATCTAGGTGTTGAAACAAATGTCGGAGAATTAACCCTAAGATTGGTATTGATCGGTATGGTATAATTTGCGAATTGTTTTAATTGTGTCGTCGTCGTAAAGGAAGTACCCAGGAGGTAGGAGGTAAGAGGTGGGAGGTGGTGTAGGTAGAGAGAATACTTGGTATTATAGATGGAGCTTCGTCTGTAGTAGCTTATCAAAAGCAAGGAAATAGGTGAATGGGTGCGTGTATGTGTATGTGTGCGGTGTGTGGTGTGTGGTGTCTGGTTATGTGTGATGTATGGGATGTATTACTTTCATGAGTGATAAAAGGAACGACTGATGTGTAGAGTGTAGAATAAAGTAGTTATACAGACGGATGATGAGTGGGAACGTTCTGTTTGGTGGGATAGAAACAGATGAGGGGGGAATGAGGGGGGTTTTCTGCAATATCAATATAATGCTGGCAGGAAAAGGCAACAGGACCGGTAGTTGCAAACTTGCGATGAAAAGAGTGTGATGAGTGTGATGACTCTGTACTGAGTCTGTATTGAGTGAGTGTAATGAGTGACCAAGATTGTTTCTTCGATTAATGAATCAAAATGTCACTTCACCTCATCTCAGACCGGGGGTGGAAGAATTGGCAATCGGCTTCCTTAAGGAAAATAGAAAAGAGAGACTTTGAGACTAAGAAGGATTCCCTCTTAGGGATTCGCACATATGAAACATCTACTAGGGAGTAGATACCTATTACTATTGGTAGGTATTTGTCGAGTCGTGCCCAGGTAGGTAGTTTGTCAGGGATATCATAGAAGTGGAGGCAACATCACTCAGGTACGGACGGGTATTATAAATTTACCAAGACTATTAGTATGTATCAAGACAACTGCTCCGTAAAGGTTATTTTACACTCTAATCGTTGTACCAATCGAACAATCTCATAGCGACAGAGCGGAGTTCACTCTTTAGCTAATAGTGGGATGGGTGTGATGGGATATCAAAGTATCAAAAGTATCAAAAGTATCAAAGATAACTACCTACCTAACTGTTGGAAGAGTAGTATCTATCAAAAGGCTTCATCAATCTTCTAATAAAAGCTACCTACTTTGAACAATTAGGCTAATGTTGAAGGTATCTAGGGTAGAACTACCGATATATGTACCTAAGTCCTTTCAGTAATCTTTTAATATACCCTCAATATAAGATCCAACCAATCCAATGAATCAATTCTCTCACGGGTTGTCATTTACCTAGTAGGTTATATTTATAATACATTTACCATCTACATCTAGTTCATGATATCAATCAACACTCTATCTATCATTCCTCTCTCAATCCTCCTTTTCCTTTACGATCATCTCGTCTCGTCTCCCCATAAGATGTCTCGTCTCCAACAGAAAATGTAAGGCTACATCCATCCAATACCGGTCTGTATTCTCCGAGCATCCTATAACTTCCAGGAAACGAATCTCACCATGATCCATTGGTCCAACCCTCATCATCCCTCCAAGATTACATTTAGGAACATACGACACTCGCACGTGGAATTTATCGCCTTATCACCTAATTAAGATGATTCTTCGATGGCGCAGCTGTGGAGCATAAACTGTAAGAACTAAAAATGGTAAAATTTTGGCTTGGGGTCCCTACAGGTTGCCACCAACCCACGTTGACTTGGGATCAGATACCCCGAAATAGGATTTGGGAAGAGTTGGTTGGACATATCTGTTTTATGTCGGGTCCCTTTTGTACTGGGGATGGGATACTGTATGTTGGGTTGTATTGTATTGTATTGGTGTTGGTGTTGGGGTTGGTTGTACTGAGTTAACTGAGTTATGATGGGTGATACTGTACTCTCTGTATGGCACAAAGTACCACCTAGGTACTTAGGATTAGATATGACTCTATGACATAAGATATGAACTCATGGAGTTAATTACTGCGGCAATAATTCATGGGGAAGGAAGGATGAATGACCTCGACGGAATACGATACGTAGATACGATCGGAAATTTATTTACTTTATTTCTACTCCGCTCCGTAGAGTTCTTACTAGATGACTAGGTAGGTGGTAAGGGTGAGCAATTAGACATATGCAATTCCAACAACCAACACAACAACTCTTCACGGTTACACTATTCATACATTGTGCCATTGACATACAATCAAGTTTCTACAGTAATCAATTCTATATGATGTACCAACCATACCACCATCCATCGCTAATTCAATAATCCTCCTACTACCTATAACACAATATCAACATCCAACTACTTACTACTTACTACATCTGTAAGTTTTGTACGTCTCTAGATCCAAACGTGTACAGAGTCCTCGTACTAAACCAAGCCATACCAGCCATGCCAGCCATACCTTTTTTGTGGAACCAGTGCTTATTCGTTTGTTCGTTTGTCACCCATCTCGCACCCGAATCGACCCTAATTAGGGTCTTCGGAACTACATTTGAAACACCCTCTTTAGGGTCAAAATGCTAATTGAAAACATTTTTGTACTACATTAATTTCAATCTGTATTTTTAGCCTAATATAACTCTATACCAAAACGTATTTAATATATGAATTTTATATCAATCAATAAAGCTTTTTAAAAGTTTTCGATTGGTATAATTAATATTATAATTGAAGTTAGCGTTTAGATTTTGTATTAGATTAAAATGATTATATAGATTATAAAATCGTATACTATAAATATATACTTATATAAACATTCGATTTTATATAAACATTCGATTTTATATAAACATACAATCTTATATAAACATATACTTCTCTAATACGTTATTAGTAACATAGTTTTTTCAAGTTTTATAATTAATATAAATCGCTAACGTTTTATTTAAATTTAATAAAAAATATACCAATTGAAAATCCTAATCGTATTTTATAATTTGATATTAATTTTATATATTGTATAAATAATTTGAAGGTTTTATATTGATTTTAATATATTAGTATAATAAAAGTATAACTATAATTTTCAAAATATTACGTCGCCAACGTTATAGAATTTTAAAAAATACTAGGGTTTAAAATATTACGTCACCAACGTCGTAGAATTTTAAAAAATATTAGGGTTTAAAATACTACAGCGTTGGCAATGTAATATTTTAAACTTTAGGTTTTAATATTTTGTAGTTTTATAATTAATACAGATCGCTAACGTTTTATTTAAATTTAATAAAAAATACACCAATTGAAAACTTTAATTGTACTCTATAATTTGATACTAATTTTATATATTTTATCAAAAATTTAAAGGTTTTATATTGATTTTAGTATATTAATATAATGAAAGCATAACTATAATTTTTAAAATACTACATCGTCAACGTTGTAATATTTTAAAATAATTTTAATAATTTTAATTTGATATTATATATTGAATTTGAAAGGGTTATAGATTATAATTTTAATGTTTTAATATAAAATATTATAAAGTATATTATTTTCAAATAATAATTAAAATAAAATTTCAAAAATATTATAAAATTGATTTATAATCGATTAAATATTGAAATATATATTGATTTTTAAAATATTAAAATAATTATATTTAATTGAAAAATTGAGATTTTAGAAAAATAAAAATATTATTCAAATTCTAAAATTCTAATTAATAATAAAAAATTTATATATTTATTTTAAAAATTTATTTCAAAAATAGTTATATTTCATTTTATAATTTGAATATAATTATTATATTTTAAAATCTATAAAATTAAAATATATAATAATTTTTTAATTATTTAATTAAATCAAATTTTTTTTTAAATATATATAATTATTTAATTTTTATAAATATAGGAAAAATATTAATTTTTTAAAATAATGAATATTAGCTTTTATATTTAAATTTGAAATTTAAGTTTATTTTTTAAAAAGCTAATAATTTATTTAATTTTTATTATTTTTATTTAAAATTTATATTATTTGAATTTTAAAAATATATTATAATTTTGAAGATTTTGATATTCTTTTTTAATTATAATAATTTAAATTATAATTTAATTAATAAAATTTATATTAAAATTATTAAAAAACTTTTGGTGAGTATTAAAAACTATAATAAAAATTATAATTTGAAATAATTTTTGTAAATATTAATTTAAGATTTTAAAAATAATATTATTTGAAAGCTTTTTAAGATATTTATAAAATAATATATTTATTTTTTATTTTATTTATTTATATAATAATTAATATCGAATTTAAAATTTTAAATATTGAATTAGTAGTAGATAAGTGGTAGATAAGGTTAAGTGGCAAATAATGGTAAAATGTGGAAAATAAGTTTATTAGATATGTAATAAAAAGAAATAAGGTTTTATTAATAGGTATGTATGCTTATATAAGTTTGGAAATTTATATAATATGTTTATATAAGTTTAAAAGTTTATATAATTTTAGAAGTATATATGTTTTTATAATTTATATAATTATTTTAATTTAGTATTAAATTTGAATATTAGTTTTAATTATAATATAAATTATATTAATCAAAAATTTTTAAAAAGCTTTATCAATTAATATAAAATTTATATATTTAATATATTTTGGTATAGAGCTATTTTAAATTAAATATAAGGTGTAGGTTATATAGGGATATTTCAATTAGTATTTTGATCCTAAAAAAAATATTTCAAATGTAATTCCGAAGACCTTAATTAGGGTTAATTCGGGTGCGAGATGGGTATCGTTTGTTTGTTTTGTGAATCTTGGAATCTTGTATCTGACTAAAAAGAACCCTGATGGCGGCATTGCGATAGGGAACTCGGAACTCCAGCTCTAAGAGAAAACCGATCAAATGGCGATCTTGTCAATGTGGCACCACCGTGGTTCTCCGCAGTACCCGCTTACAAGTTACAAAGTTCCCAAGTTGCAACTTAAAAAGAATGAAAAAGAGATTGTTCAATCAAATCTTCGGTTTTTCCCTCGGTCCCGAACTTCCTACTCCGTACTGTACCCGTTATCTGTCTGGACTCTGCACTCTGCACTCTGGACTACAGTACCGGTACCGGTATATGTCTGGGAATGACTTCAACTTCGGTTGTCATCCAAATCCAGCGGTTTTTCCAATATTCGATCTTTTCATGTGACCTATGATATCTGTTTCCATTCATTCGGAATATCCGATATGCACACTTCTGGAAATAGCTACGGTAGGTAGTATCTAGTATCTAGGACCTAGGACCTAGGTATCTCTCGGCCGAACACTCGACCTCAAATCGTTCATAACGCCCGTCCACTAGACCTTTTTCTACAGGTCAAAGCATGCTCAGGTGCATTAAACAGACATCGACCGTTCAACGCCATCCAAATTTGATTCTCTAGTGGATGTTTCAGGGGTAGCTGGCTTACTTGACTACCCAAGTTTGTTTTGACTGAGATTAAGATAGGCCGTGCGCTGCCATTTTGTTCATCATGTGTTCAACAACCAACTCCGGGGTTTTCTCTTGTTGGCAATGAATTATGGAAATTTTGTATCATGTTTTCTCGTTCTGCCCTACATGATGTTTTAACCGTCAGACGGATTGATTGTCACTGCTCTGCTCTCCTCTGCTCTGCCCTGCTTTACAATATCTCCATCGGTAAATCCCTCTTTTATTGTGCGCTCCGGCCTTGAGACTCTCATGAACTAAAGCTTCATCACCAGGTCACTCGTCAAGAGTAAGGAGTACGTATATACATATATCCTCATCTCTTTCCACCCCCTTCATCCCTAACAAACTGAATGCTGCGAATACAACATGATATCATCCTCCTCTTTTTAAACCTTCATTTAATTGACTTTCCTCGTAGATCATCTCCAACCAAGCCAAGTATCAAGCATGTCACTGGCCAACAAAATGATATAAGACTTGCTGAATGTCTCGGGCGATTGAACGTTTTGGAATCTTTATATTGACGAGACAGCAAGCTTACAGCATAACGTTGTTAGTATTGACAGGCCATTTTTGTCTCGCTCCGAGGTTCAACCCCGAAATCGGCTCAACCTTTCGATTGCAAGGGCAAATATGGAGTACATATTTCGCATATTCATGGCAATATACATATACGTAGTTCATATGTATCCACATTTTCCAATAGCCGCTTCAAATCTCGCAAGACGCGCGACAAAGTGAAAGTGGGATTATGGGAGATTCGATACCGTATGAATGTTCCCGTTGGAACTCCACTCTCTTGCATCCATGTTCATCAACTCCATTTCTACTCGCATCTGCGTCTGCATCTGCATCTTCATTCACATCTCCTCCTTTTCCACCAGCATATATGCAATGCGCGGACCACTTCTCTTGAACAATGTCCACATTAATGGCGAGACACGGGGATCACCGGTATAAGGTTTGAACATTCAAAAACATACGCAATCTTGCTTATGAACTTCTCCTATCTAGGCTTCTCGTGTATAAATAGATATGCATGTTTGATAGATAGGTAAGTGATGACATATCGATATCTAGGATTTCTGCAACCGAAATTTCGATCTTCTACTTATCGCGCCATCATAGACAGAGATGTCAAGGAATGCCAGTATCACAATTCCGGGGTCTATTCATGGAATGAATCCATACTCAGAGAGAGTTATTCACCAAACTCTCCGAGTTCCTCCATTACTAACCCTTCTAAGCTAACCTAACCTAAGCTGGCCTTATCTGACCAGACCTCATTAACTCATCCAGCTCATACTCGGGCCACGGCCACGTTCTGAAGTAGTTCTACAACACGTACCGTACCTTGGACATTTTCTTGTCTTCTACCCATCAAGCTCAAGCTACACAATCCTCCTCCCCTCATCCCAGCATTCCCCTCTATCACACAATCTGCGCACCCGTCTATACCGACGCCACTTCCAGAACATCTCGGACCCATCTCTTCTCTTTCTTCCTTCTTCCGACCCGGAAACCTGCATAATATATGTACAGTGCACAGCAAGTTTCAGTCATACCATGAAGTAGGTACCGTAGGTATACAACATTTTGGCAAGTTCCGACATGTATTTTCCTTCCGTATTACAAATTATGCAGCGTCCCGATACTCTACTTGTTTCACATATATACCGGCTGGAATATCGGTCACTGTAAGGAGTACCCCGGATTGTTATCGTACGGCTGGGCTGTTGTGTTTATTTGTCCTACGGGAAGTCGTTAGTTGCTGTGATGATTATAGACAAATGGGGTTTGTGGCGTTTGGTGTGAGTTGGAGGGATTGACAGTGATAGAGCAGGTATTAGGATACATTGAAATATCAATGGTTTATATGATTCATTCCAAATGAAAACAAAAAGGAAATATTGAAACGGCTTGTGGAAGAGTAACTAACTCATCGTTGTTTCCAGATAAATTGTCATTTCTACTTTATTCCCAGCATCCATTCAAGGCGGAGAAGAAGAGGGGACCACAAACAGAAATGAGAGCCTCTTTTCTTCTCCTACTTCTTAGAATTTCCAACCAAAATTTCATTTTTCCATTCGTTTTCTTCCTGTTCCCTTCATCCCTCACATATCTTCCTTCCTCCGTACAAGACCCTCACGATATCATATCATTGAGGCAAATCTCACGTGCTCTTGATTTGGTCAATGGTGTAACACTATTCAAGACCCCAAATTGTTTAAACAGGAAAGCATTCTCTTTGTGGGATAATATAAGGGAATTAATCAGGTATGTGCAGGTTCGATTCATTGGGATGATCAATAGACTTGGAATGAAATCATGGACATATATATAGGTATGTTGCATATAAAAAGTGATAGAGACAAGTATCATGTCAGATTTCGTCGGAGCAATCTCCAACCCGTCTGAATCCTCATGGGTAACAATCCAGTGATAAATACGGGTAGTATCTATGGGTATCTTATCGGTGAAGTAGTTGTGGTTATAGGTGTGAAAGGGTTGATTTATTATTAGAGCTCCCTAGGTAGGTACGACCGTGAGTCTATATAGATCCTACAGTCGCACCTTCCATATTGATTCCCAACATCGGATAAGCAAGCATTCAGCTTAAATTGCCTTCTTATATGACGCTAGTTATGCAGAGTGGAAACAGGTTTTTCCGAAGCCGAATGTGACACTAGCTGATAGCTGAAAACCATCATTGTCGGACAAAATCTGACTGTCAGCTATCCATAAACTTGTTCCTTGCGCTGCGTTGAGAATTTTCACAATACCAGGGGACACCTCGCAGATATTAAACAAGCAGCATAATGGCCAGCTTGCGAAATCGATTTCTCTGGGCATGGAGATCTCATAAACAACTTCACCTGTTGAAGGATGAGGCTCTGGCCCTTGTGGATCGAATAACTTCGAGTGAAGAAATTGACATCGAAGATGTAAATGACATGATTCAAGTGCTCCAGTTAACGTCGGTGGGACTTTTATGGTATCGTGAGAATTTGGACCCAAATTATCATGAAGATTTACTAGTTTTATTGCTGCAAATTGTTTTGCAGCTTAAAGACCTTCAGTTCAAACATCTCAACACGCCGTTGATAAGTCAAAAAGAAAATGGCTGTGCTAGCCTTTGTCAGTACTGTGATTGGGCGCTAAACCAGCTTGACAGAGGCCCTGGAAATGGCAAGTTTTTGAATAGATTTGGAGGCTGAGATAAGTAAGCAAGCAGCGCTGACATTAGATATAGGAGGTCCTGAAGTTCAAAATGGAAATGACATGCTTGACTACGCACACTTGTGCGGTATTGATACCACACCAGATTTTCCAGTCTTGGCAGGAAGATCGCAAGCAGGATGTGACCTCTGTCGTTTTATTGTCAGCCGTTTTGCTACTCCCTTAGACAAGAGCCATGATCTCCCGTCCGAGAAATCATCTGTTTGGCTGAAAATCAAATGGAATCGGCAGAATCAAGCAGACGAAAGAGTTGGACATGTTATACAGTCCATCCAGTTGATTGTCTGGCCTTTACACGGCCCCTGTACTTATATAAATTTTCGCCTGGAAACAAGAGATGGTATGGAATACCCACTGCTTGACCAAATTGTGGATGCGTTGCTAAGAGAATAACAGAGAGGCTGCAAAAGGAGCTTGGGCTGCTCCGTCCCCTAGCACGTACGCCACTGGATCCCGCAAACATCGAACTTGTTCAAAGTTGTTTGAGAACGTCTGACTATTTGAATGCAAATAAATATATTCCGAAGAGACTGTTGGATTTAGGTTCGACCCAGGGGTTGAACCCTCGAGTCATAGAAATGCGCGATTGTGCCCCCCTAGCACAAACCGAGGGCAATTGTCCAATTCTTTATGGAGCTCTGAGCTACTGCTGGGGGCCTCCCGAGGATGCCAAACAGCAAACAATGCTTACTTCTGAAACCAGACAGAGGCTCTCCCAAGGGATTCCCATGGACGAACTTACAAACATAGTCCAAGATGCCATCACTGCGTGCCGTGCCTTTGGCCTTCGATACTTGTGGATTGATGCTCTCTGTATCATGCAGCAAGATAAGATCGATTGGGAGGAGCAAAGCTACGAGATGGCCTTGATTTTTAGCAACTCTTCGATCACTTTTTGCATACCTTCTTCCTCGACATGTCTTCAGGGGTTTCTTACTCGGCCAGTTCCACCACAACTACAAATTCATATTACATGTAATTCGTCCCAAACAGAGGGGACTGCTTGCTTTCTCCAGTCTGGTAATAAACTCCAGGGCTTTCTCTGGCAACAAGAATCGGCCCTGGAGCGAGATGTTAAAGGCTCTCGATGGAACAAACGTGGTTGGGTTTTTCAAGAGAAGGTGCTGTCTCCACGCAAAATCTTTTTCGGTACAGAGATGATCCATGTCAATGTCGATGACACTGTGACTAGCGAGAACGGTTACACTCTCAAGCAAGAGGCAAACTCAGAGATAAGTTATTTTCCCAAGGACCATATGAATGTAACCCCTGAGGCAATCATCCGCCAAAGTCCCAAAGTCCCTGTCTTTTGGTATGACATCATGGAGAAATACTCGAAAAAGGAATGGACGAATGGACAGGATATTTTCCCGGCCTTATCCGGAATTGCCAGAATTTTCAAAGACATTTATAAGGATGACTATGTTGCTGGTGTTTGGGTTGGTGATCTTAAATGTGGCCTCGTGTTTGATACTAACGAAGGAAGCAAAGAGACATTTTCAGATTTGCTTCATTTTCTCTCCGATGGGACTCGAAAGATAGGCCCGTCATGGTCATGGGCTAGTCGACCAGAATTTTATCGGTTCGTGATGAGTTTGAGTTCCAATCTACGGTGCCGAGTTCGAAGCCATTTACGAGCAGAATTTCAACTTCTCCACATCCAGAACAATGTAGATGGAACGAACCCTCTAGGAAGAATACACAGTGCATCACTTACACTCTCAGGAGTCGTATTGGGTGTTTCCGAAGTTTGGAGACCTCGCGATAATGGGCGGGGATACATCTACACATTTTCGCCCGGACACGAAGCATACCTCGGTCCCGACTGGAGGATACTGCACAACATTACCGACGAAGATCGAAGCAAGATTCGCCTGCTCCTAATCTCCAGTTGTTGTTCCGCCCCGGCCGAGCAAATCCATCAATGGATCGATGGATACCCCGACGACGCGGAGATTTATCGGCGCGAAACTAAAATCATCTATATCACGCAGTATGCAAGCTCCTTTGCCAATGACCAAGATCCGGACTTCAACCCAGCTACGGATTGTACTCTCTGCGCCGAGGGCCAGGAGAGAGACGCGTGGGGCTTGATGATTTATCCCGCTGGCTTGCCGAATCAATATTTTCGGGTGGGCTTCTTTATTACTAGGGCTTATTTTGGTGGTTGGAGAATCTTTGATCATGCGCAGAAGGAGGAAATTGAGTTGGTATAGGATGGGGTGAAATGCAATCTTTTTTATGGGCAGTAATTTCAAGTGTTCCGATTGGCTATGGTTAGGTTGAAATTTGGATCGTAGTATTCGAGATTGTGGATTGAATATATAAGGAGAAAGAAATAGAAACCGGCGATACATCTTCTTATATACATGTATGTAATAGGAATATAACCATCACTATTTGAACAATATAGTATTAGTCCTTGCATACCTTAACATTCCTTCTCTTTGACCAGGTGGATCGAGGCAGTTCTTTGCCTACTATCCAACTTCTCGTTTCATGATCTTTTCTTTATATTGATTTTCTTGAGATCTATGGAAATTTTTAGATATATACCCCCTAAGATTTCTGTAGGTGAATTGATCGAATCTTTAATATATAATATGTTATGAAATGAAATGAAATGAAATGCTTTTGATCTTGAATCCCATACGGACTTGGACTATTTTGGATATAGATAGATATATAGCTTATCAAGAATTAAGGTTGACCATTATTACCTAGGAGTTAGATAAGGGATTAGGTGGGTAATCATTTTTCTAAGAGAAATGAAATTACAAAGTTAAAGGGGATGGATTTTATGGAAAGGAAATTATTTTTTGGGAAGTTGAGATTGAGGTTGGGGTTGGGTTTGGGTTTGGGTTCTTATTAATACCTATGCTTTTATATTATTTCTGTAGGAATATCGGTGAGGGGATTTTGTGTTGGAATTAGGTATTAGGTGTTGGGATGGTGTTTGGGATAGGATAGAATATGATGAGATGAGATGAGATATCTATATGTGAGATTATTTATATAATGGAAGAAGAAAGAAGGGAAAAGGGAAAAGGGAAAAAGAAAAAGAAAAAAGGGAGAAGGGAGAAGGGAGAAGGGAGAAGGGAGAAAAAAAAAGGAAAAAAGGAAAAGGGAAAAGAGAGAAAAGAGAAAAGAGAAAAAAGAAGAAAGAAGGGAGAGGGGAGAGGCATATATATTAATTTGGATTGATATTGGAACTCTATTCTTATCTTGTTGGTCTACAGAACTTTGCACTTGGTGAAGGATGGACTTACTTGAGATAGCTATTTAATATTGGATTATAACTTAAGCCGCTGAGAGTCTGATATGGGCCCACGTAGTCTATAGCTGCTAGTAAATTCAGGGTTCATTGACAGCGGTTCCGGATACTGCCTCATATCATATCATCATATCGTTACGTGGTGTATTATCACTCAGCGAGATTCAGTAATGAGTAGACAGGATGAACGGATACATATTTTGAGTCATCTCTAGAGAAATAGAGAATAATACCTCTTTGCTATAGAGATGGATCTGTAGCTGCTCGCTGCTAATCACTTGGTCGACACAGGTGTTGGTTGAATTATGAATACAGTATTCGTTTGTCGTTGGAGTGAGAAGGAGAGTATAAAAATTAACTTTCAAGTTCTCAACCCCCCCTTTTCTCGCTATTTTCACTGATAACATGTTTGTCCAGCCCCTAATAACTACCGAGCCTATTGTCCTCTGCTCCTCTGAATTTTCTTTCCATCATTCTCAAAACTTCGTATGGACATTCTGATGATCCATAGTACTAAACCCTCGACATGACTCAAGAACGAAATGATTATGGATATTCTTCTCAATCCGTAAAGCAATCAATACCCTCCCCCACACAGACAACACCCCCATTTCACTCGCTTCCAAACTTTCAATCGGATATCGGCAGTGGCGTCAGCGTCATGAATAGCTATAACAATTGACTCGTGATCAGAAGGAGATGGGTATATAAACATAAGCTCAACCCGTCCACTCTCAGGGTCTTCTAACAGTTGTTCTCCGATACAACTAGCTTCATTTCGACAGTACCGCCAATATCCTTTGACTCTGCTATATTCTCTTCCCATCCTCGGCTATCTAACAGGATCTTTCACTCGGTATGATTCCTTTCGGCGACCTCTTAGCTCGATCATAGAGGGTATTAGGGGAATTGATATCCTGAGTTTGGAAGGAGATTGGGAGCCTCCCTACATACACGCGAGTCCCCACTCTGGGCTGCTCGCTTCCAAGCACGTGGTCCGTATCGGGGCCGACGTCACCAAAAGCAATAAGATCCACCCATGGTCGTAGTTAGGAATGGGCTTTATAAACCACCTCTCTTCCCCTTGGTATCCCAAAATTTCCTTTTCCAATACAACAAACCTCAACAACCACCTTGCTTGGGAAGATGCACATCCCCTAGCTGCACCTTTACTCGCGCATACATCAAAAGAACTATTACATCATTCATATACCATATTTTCTCGCTCGAACTCATCGTTGCCACAACTAAGGTATGTCCACCAGTCATAAATTATTGAGAGGAGCACCATATTTCATACGACATTCGCTTGACAACGTTGAGGAGAATGATATATAACCTCAATTAAGCCCCCCCCCCCTCCAATTATATTCTCATCACATGCATTGTTCTACCATGTTGACAGCGCTACCGAGATACGGGTTCCCCCACACTTGTGTTTGTTGAATGGGCAATGCCCGATCTGTACCTCATGGTCCGATTAACCACTAGGTCTTTGAGATCGAGACTAGCGACTTCCCCTCCCCTTAACCATCCTCACTATATCATTCACTTGTGATAAGGAAGAAAAGAGGAGTAAGAAGAATAGTATATAAACCTCACCCTCACCCCTCCTCCCTCCATCTCAATCTTTTCTTCTCTCACACAACAAACTTCCTGATGCTACAACCACAACCACAACTACACTTGAAGGATCTGGTTTGAGGAGTTAGGAACTCTCTAGCTGGGCCCTAGAAACTTATGTTATGTATTGTATTATTACAACAGCTCATCCACATTCGCTCCTCCCAGTATCACTGTTGTCGTCATGTCGATACTTCCAAAATTGTCCCAAACAGGACGAAATTCCCTACAGCTAAACTGTTCACTTGATCAGAATAAGGAAATGGGTACATTAATCTTACAAATACCCCCTTCAGTTTGATATTTTGTTTTCCAAAAATCAAACTCCAACAAATGTAATTCAGAAGGGGCGGTATTGGGTAGGGTGGGTCAGTTACGGAAAAAGGTAATCGCGATGCTGAGTCATCATCCCCACGTCACGTTAAACACGCATCAATCCAAACGCGTGTGCGGAAGATTCTCTCCAAGTGAGTGTCGAAATGAAATAGAACAAGAAAGATTCCTGATGGGATGATAACGATTTTCGAAAAATTCACGAGTGACGGCAGGAGGTGAGGTGAGGCGAGGCACTGTCGAATTTTTTCTAAGGCAACAATTTAATTGTCATAACAATCGACACCTCATTGCCGCCTCCTCTGTCTTCCTCATATCAGCCCATCCAGTTCTCCTCCACTTCATCAATTTCGATATTGCTGAAGTAGATTTTTTTTCTCATACTCATACATCTGCATGAAAGTACTGCAAACTTTTATTTGGTAGCTTAACTTACTTCTAATTCTGCGATTTTTGACCCACGATCTGGATCTTGGTCTCTCTTCTGCTGCGTTGCAGTTCTAAGTATTGAACACGATCTCCTGGGTTCTTACTGCTATTACAATTCTAAATCCTGTTCTATTGCAGTCGCGAATTGTAATCAGCTCTCCCCTGGAACGATAGCCGGTAATTTGAACAGCGGACGAAAGAACTCGAAGTTTCCTCTCTCTCCTTTAAAAATCTAACCATTAAGCTCGCTTTGCTGGAGTGTTTCTTCCTGCAATTAGGATACTCAAACCTGGTCTACCAAACCTCATTTCTTCCACTCTCAACTGCTATGCAGTTTTAACCATTAACCTCAATTCTCTGGAGTTTTCTTCCAGCCATTACAATCCTCACCTCTGCTCTGCTACCGTCGCAAACTGTGATTAGCTCAACTCGCCTCCCCTGGAATCATAGCTTTAAATTTGAACAGCTTACGAAGAAGCTCAAATTCTTCTTTTCTGCAGCTACAGACGTCAATCTTATCAGCAGATAGCGCAAGAATTTCAACTGTCATTTGTGCGAGTTACTGTCATCACTCTCAATCACCTAAAGCCATCTCCTGGAATTGTAGTCATCGATCTCAATCAGCCGAAGCCGTCTCCTGGAACTACACTAATCAATCTTTCGCATCTCAATCCTCTCTATTACAAGTAGAACCATCATAAGTATGTCATTCGGTGCGAGAATGAATACCTACATCCGTGAACGTGGCCAACGCGCTCGCCGCCTTATTCTTCTTCAACCCTCTCGTTTTATCCCACGAGGTGTTTTAGGTGGACCAAGACGAGTGGTTGATCCAGAATCAGGCCTAGTATGCGACGAAACAACTTCGCGTGAACTTGAAGTCTCTGAATACCATTGGGATTTACGGTATGAGTAAGTTCTCGACCCCTTCATCTTGCGAACTTCATTCAAATCCATCAAACAGCATCTAACAAACTTTTAGAGAACTTCTTGAGGGAAATTGGGAAGAATCGGACGATGATGAACCGATCACCGCAGATGAAGCAATAATCAGATCATTTAAACGCAAAAAGTCGCGCGTTCCACGTTTGCTTGAACTCACAGTTGATAAAATTATAAAGAATGCCGCCAGTATTACAATGGAATCACTTGAAAATATGTTTCCGTTACATCTCGAGTTTCTTTGGCGAGAGTTGTCCAAGAGGTAAGTTCGGATTTTAATCCATTTACACTTCAATTGAAAACAATTATAAGAAGGCCTCATATCTACTTATCACCTTACATCTTACAAGCATAGAGATCTTTTACTGACGTTTTAATGTTAGATGTGTGAATAGTTTGAACACCTGGAAGATTTTCTCAAAGCTTCTCAATCGAAATGAAGACTCTATCTTGAATCAGTTTCGATTTAGCACTGCTATTACAGAGCCAGTTCCGTTCTTACCTGTCTATACGAAGCCACTTACTTCCACAACTTTCGATTTTCTCGTACACTTGTCTATAACCACAGCTTTTAGTACTTCGGATCTGGTTCATCTGTCTACACTCACCAACTTAGTAGCACTAGAAATTGTCAATCCAAAGCACGACAATTATCTCAGAAACGCCGGTAAATTGTTCGACGGCAACTTCGGAGATAGAGTTATTAAGACCTGGAGCGAATCCGCAATCGAAGGAAAGGGGTTTCAGGTATTGAGGATCTTGAAGCTTAGAAATTTCAAAGGGATCACAAACAAATGCTTCCAGTACTTAAACACCTTCCCTGTTCTAGCTGTTTTCGATGTCCTTGAGTGCGGTTTTGAAAGACTACCCCAACTTTTCGCGGAGAGATTGGGTTGGGAAGCCCACCCTGATGGTGCCTTACTTGAAATATTGCAATCAGATTGTGTAAAGCATATTATGGCTTTGCGCAGCACTCTTGGCCTTCCAGTAAGTCATTTCCTTTCATTTCTATAACCCCTTTTCCTTTTCAAAGGAGCTCGGCAATGGTTCGCGCACGGACTTTTGTGTTAAAAACTCCTCTAAACTAACTCGAGCACGTGTTTTTGTGCACGTGGTCTATCAACAAACAACTTCTAACAACCATGATTACAGGTAAAGCCAGTTCGCAGATCTGCTGCAAAGCCGTTTTGGGACAAAGCCAAGATTACGATGATTCCTCGAGCAGATGTATCAGCCTTTCTTACAGGAGAACGAGCACCTACAGCAGCATCAAATAGGACCTACGAATGGGCAGAATCACAGGTCAGAATTCTAGAGCAAACACCCATTGGCCGCGCCAAACTCGAACGAATGGGCTTCTCTCACTTCGAAGCTGTGGACTATATGAGTCGTAGGGAGTACCATGAGCTCGAAACATGGGAATTTCGCACATTAACGTCTCTCGATCGAATCAGCGAGCTACGTAACGATGAGGATTTGCGTGCTGCTGGCCTAGATGTCGGCAATTTGGTTCCTGAGGTCTCTGGTGAACTCATATCTGCTATTCCTGTGGCTTCTCTGCGTCTTGGGCCAGAACTCTTGTATCCACGATCGCGCGCAGACTTACACCAACCGTTCTATGATGGAGGAATGGCTGATAGATCGCTCAAATACACCAGTAGGAATGATGGATTGAACGCAAAGGGCTACGTATATACTCGTATCAAGATTCCTGATGCTAGAACTAGGATGCGAGAGGAGGCTGAGATTCAGGCTGAGGCTGGGGCTGGGGCTGGGAACGAGGCTGGTGGCTCGGGATCCCGGCAACCTAAGCGCAGAAAGGTTAGGGGGGGAGAAGAGAAAACAGCTAGGCGATCTCTGGGCGGGGGTAATGGGGGGTATGTGAGGGAGGTTTTAGGGCTTGGCGCTGTTTTTTAAGGATCTGGGGCTTTTTTGTTAGTTTGGTTGCTCTATACGTCTTTTTCAAGGACTTTTTAACGGCTTTAAGGCCTTTTTCCATAGTTGTTAGAGTGTTTGTGTTTGTAAAGTAGAAGAATACCCAAATTGCATTGTATTATATAGCATGAAATGATGTGAAATGATTTGATATAGTGATTTTGGCATGAAACAACATAACATTACATCGGTTAATACGTATATATACCAGGATTGTATACGAAGACTTAAACCATAGAATTGATGTAAATTCAGTTATATTCGTATGTTCTAGCTTCTTTTAACATACTACACTGGCATTATCTACTATAGGTATATGTATATCTGCAATTAGACCTAATATCCTGTACCGTGACGTCATCTAACGCATACCATATGTTGATTTCCAAACTTGAACATTCATAAAGCCCTCTTAGCTTCAATGCCTCATGACACTTTTGAATGTCTATATTCAACTTCGACATTAAGATAATCCTAATGTTTAGATACCGCATGATATTTTTGAATGTCTGAGTCTGAACTCCACAATTATATGTATTTTGAGGCTTATTGGGACGATAGATTTACTATGCATTTATAAATACGATGGATTTAATTAGACTCGTTTAGTGTAAATGCCTTTATACTGCTCATTCTTTGTATTTCAATTCAAGAATCTAATGGTTTTGTTGATTTGTTGGGCTTAAATATATTATGATTTCTTGAATGCATGTATCTGACTTTAACATTCAGATAATATGAGGTTTAAATATCGCATGATACTCCGTAATGTTTGGCCTTGCGTTTAATAATGAATTATATCTTGAGATTTATATGAGGTTGTAAAACTATATAGGACTAATGAGTATAGAGAAATAGACTAATCTCACTCCTTCTGCTTGATATTATGCCCTTTAATATCTGAATTCGGGTATAGCATTGAGATGATGTGAGACCTAGATACCAAATGACATTCTTCAATATCTGAATGTAAATGCGATATTAAAATGATATTCGATCTCTAGATATCTCATGATATTTCTTAGTATGTAAGTTAAAGCCTAGTATTGGAATATATGTCTTTGAATTATCTGAGAGAATAAATCTTCAGGATTCGAACTTCAGTGTCAAATTGAATTTTGACATTTAAAGCTGAGGTATCACATAGTACTTTGCAACTTTTGAATCTAGATTCGACATGAAGTTGTCATCTGAGACTTAAATGAGATAGTATATCTATGTTACATAGATGCTCACAAAAGGTTATTTCGATAGTATCGATGATACCATTATGGTACCTATCAATGTCTGAACTTAGGTCCAAGATTTGAATGAATTCTTGGGATTATATGATACGAGGCTCTTCAATATCAGGATTTGGAATGAATCTTTAAGTGATTGATTAGGCTAAATGTCTTATACTACTCTACAATGATTTACGTTGGGGCTAGGCGGTTTGTTATAAGACTAGATTTACTCCTAATATACATCAGGCTTAAATGTTTTATATCAATAGTAGATGCCTTATACTAGTTTTAGGTACTTTGAATCCAACTTAAACATCCTATTAAGCTATGATGGTTCTTCTATGCATAATGGATAGTTGTAACTCTATTGTTTCTTGTTAATATCTTCTAGACCGTTTGACTAAGCTTTTCAGAAATGAAAAGATTGTTTGGTGGGATGATAAAGAGGACGCAACCTTAACCCATTTCATATTCGATACAGAAAAGTCACCCAAGGAACTGGACCTTATAAATATGGAAACTGGGAGAAGCCTCAAAAACCTTAACAAATTCAAGCATAGGAAGCTAGGTAGAGGATAGTAAAAAGGATATTCCTTCTTCCGTTTGTACTAGTGTAGAGCCCTGGAGCTTCTTAATGTACAAAAAATGGCTCAACTCCTTGATGGGATGTGCCACCCTTCAATATACGAAATTGACAATCGACCAACCCCTCCCACGTGAATGAAACACACACTCCTTAATATCTGAATTTGGCTTCAGCAATCGAATACTCCTAGGAGTATATGAGATATAATACGTATTGAAATTATTTTATTGTTGTATCGAGCTGGTGTATGTAGAACTGTTTTATAACAACAATACGCTTCAATATCTAAACTTAGCATTGATATTGATACGATACCTTATGTTTAGATGGGATATAGTACTCCTTAATGTTTGGACCCCTTTTAAGGAGTTGAATAGCCTCTCGAGCTTAGTTTTGATATGATAACTTCAATTTTCCATTTTGTTCTAAATAATCTAACGGAACTTGAGACTTAGATGTAATAAATTTTCTTTGAGTTTAAGACAAAGTAGGGGAGGCTTCAGCAACTTTCTTTGGATTATTCACATTTTTAGAATTGTTCCCGGAAATCCCTTGATTCCTTGTTAGATATAGTTACATTATTCTTATTAACTTTAGAAGCTATTTTTTTTTCTCAAAATTAGGTGTTCTTTAAAGAAACATCGTCATCAGGATTGTGATTGAAAGTGGGTTAGATAATATCGGCTTATGATGGCTGGTTTCTCACAACACAATCAATATCTGATCAGAAGAACCTTCAAAGCCATCAACAAATATGAGAGTCACATTATATATATACCATTCAACCACCATTAGTTTGGAATTTTGCAATCAATTTCTATGAATTGGGATTGGAATGAATGGATATTCGGATTTGGATTAGCTAACCTCGCCATCTAGACCATTTGGGATCCTATAAAACCTTGTGAGTCCTTGACACTAGATTTAGTATTCAAATATCGTAATGATTAGACGAAGTCAAAGTGATATAGTATATTAGAATAAATATGCAAGAGCAAGCTGAGAGTCTTCCGATTTGTCGAATGGGGTAGACTGGATGAAAAGTTTAACCTAGATTTCATAATGAAACTTGTGATCAAAAGGGCTTGAGGGTGGAGTGAATGCATGTTCAAATTTACAGAACATCTTAGCTTTTCCTTCCAATTTTAATGGAGCAAGATCTCGCAGAATGGGTAATATATATCTCGTCCTAAGCAATATGTTCTAAGGAATATTGATAAAAGTTAAGAAGATGTGGCGATAGACATGAAATTCTAATACGAAAAATCTTCTAGTCAAAATCAGTCTCTTACTTCTTAATATTTGACTAGTCTTTTTCGGGAATCATTATTGCATATTTAACGTAATTCATTTGGGAGCTGGAATCACACGGAATAATAGGCGAATAGAGATACGATGTATTAAGGAGATGATACATATAAAGCCAATTGGGTGACTAAGCTCTATATCTTAAAAATAGCCAAGTGAATGCGGTATGTCCCATATCGGAACAGATACCAGGTATGGAACGGGACGTGGAGATCGAGGCCAAAAACTGGTGTAATAATAGAGGTCGCTACATTGAGGAACTAAGAGTCTAATAGCATATTTCTGATTTTAAATTTTAGATAGAAGTCGTGATATATGTTGTTGTATAATATAGATGGTTATATCCAGAGTTGAGTAAACTTCAAGCGAATCATCTGAAGAAGCTCCTGCAAATCCGAGCCCCCCTCAATAATATACCAACTTTTCTTTGGAATCCAAAAACTTGGAAGAAACTTAGGTGCTTTGCTTTCTCATTTGCCCTTGTTCCTTTCATCGTATACAATATATAAATTATCATTTATTATGCTTAAGCTGATACACCGTGACATGCATCATATCGAACCTAGAGGTGTAATATTCATTACTAAATGAAATCGGATTTCAGAATTCAAACTCAACTATCAATAAATAGAAATTTATATTTATGAAAAAGATCTCTGAGAGATCCATAGGTACTCATAAAGGAATAGAAAATGCCGGTCTGAATGAAGGCGCATCACATAGCATTAGACTGCGCAACGGGGCCCCGCAGGGCGGGTATTAAAGCTAACGGATTATTTGCAAATAACCTGTATGTGAGACAAGTAATACTAAATCCCAATAAGTATTTCGTGCTTTGTATAAGGCAAGTATAAATAATTTGCAAATAATCTGTATAGGATAGATCAATAGATTATTTGCAAAATTATGGATCTTGCTTATTTTTTAAAGTTATTTATAATTTTTATATTAATTTTTATATTAATCTAATATATTTATACTATTCATAATTTTTATACCAATTTTTATACTATATTTATAAATATTTATAAAACCTGTAGAATACAGGTAAATAGATTATTTACAAATAACCCGCAAATATACAAATAATCCGTAAATATACAAATAATTTATTTACCCGCGAAATGATAAATTATTTACAAATTATTTGCAAATAATCCATACAAAACAGATAATTTTGAAATTCTAATAAGACTTTGCAAGGCAAATAAAAAGTCTTGTGAATAACCCGCAAGGCAAATAATCTGTGGGTACCTGTACGGGGCGGGTATTTTATGCGCAGTCTACATAGTATGGCACCAGCAATGAATGAACTTAGCGAGAATAACCTTATATATCGAGAGATTTATTCTCTAGACTTGAAGAGAAATATCTATCTGATTGTATTACTATGAAATTTCAACCCTGAGTCTTAAAAGCATAAATAGTTATAAGAAAAACCTAATAACCTTCGGAATCTCCCAGGAAACGAGGCATATTAGAGTCACAAAGCACGGAGCCAAAGTCCAAATCGCTAGCTCCCGACTCCCCATATATCATATCTTGAAAGGAATGAAGATATATGATTCGATTCTCGGAGGCTTTTTAGACTTGGATACTATTCCGAGTCTTTTGCAACTAGAAACATTTCCGAGGAAGAAAAGCAGGTATATTAGAATGTCAATGGCAAACTATATAAACCTCAAACCCCACAAACTGCATCTCAGAATCAACGATTCTATAGGATCATAAGATCGATCTAATAATGAATCCCCTAGATTGAGAAGAGATAATTATTAGTTTTCAAATTGTGACATTCTTTCTAGAGCCCCCACTCCCATGATCATGATCTTAAAATACAAAGTTCTTCCTCTTGAGATCTAATCTCATGTCATCCCATCTAATCGCAGATTTAATTTTAACTCACCATTAAACTTGAAGGTCAAGCTTGAACTTTTAACGTCCTTGAAATGATATAATTTTGTGGATGGAATACCACCTTGTATACCTATCTGATATGAAATACTTGATGTCTGATTATTTTGAAAAGAAGAACGAACTATCATCCCATCTCCCATCTCCCATATCCATGAAAATTCCAGTTTTCTCTCGGAAAAGAAGCATCAATCAAGTAACCAAACACCGAATAAATACTCCCCGCCAATAAATGCCCACCTAGCATCTAGTTACCTACCTAATATTCACATCCCCTTACTCCTTACCCCTCATCATCAATCAAATCAACAAGGTTGGTTGCATGGCCGAGTTTGGTATGTTGTACCGCTAACTAGGTACTTATATAAAACTTCTATAAATAAAACATACCAAGCTCAAGCCTGGTATATCCACATACACACCTTATTTAGTTTAGCTAGATAGGTAGGTATTTGAAATCGGGAGAAGCGAAGCTCGCGTTTAAATTAAAGCCCTGTGAAGAGATGCGGGGAAGGAGGGATGGCATGTTTTTGATATTTTTTGGTTTTTTGGGGGAAGGGAGGGGGTGCGTGGGAATTGGGTTTATGATGTATGCAACCTTGGTAGATAATTCGGAATACTGCGCGAGGGAGGTTTGTGGATGGGATGATAGTTGAGTCGTGTCGAGTCTAGGATGGTTGTGTCTAAAGTTCCAGTGTACGTACGTACACTGGGGTCGGAATTGGATTATGAATTAGGTAGGTAGGTAGTAAGAGCTAAGCCTGAAGTCTATTAGAACCGTAGAGGATGGCTGGAAATAGGTATATTTAATACATTTATCCTCTTGTATCTAGCACTATACCACAAATACCGAATATCATCCCGAATGCGAAGCCATCCGGAGGCGTCAAGCCATGTGCGAACCCTGATGGGTAGGAATCCATCCATCCATCCCATCCATCTCATCCCAACACCACACCACAACCATCTATCCATCCATATATTCATCTATATCCATATCCCATCTCCCCCCATCTACCGTCACCCATGCATGCCACCTAAATAAACATGGTATGCGAACCCTGATAGCCAGAAATCCATCTCATCCATCTCATCCCAACACCACAACCACCATACATAGTTCATCACCCCTCCTATCTACCCAATTCCTCACCTCACCTCACCACACCATCCCCACCTACATTCCGTATACAAACCCCCGCTAAATGAATAGCATCTCCATCTCCCATCCATCCTCCACCTCTCCCTCCTCCCATCCAAAACCAAAATACCAACAAACCAACCCAAGAGCCGAAATCCGGAACTCTCGCCTCACCACGCCATCAGATGGGTCCCTCGCCTCACCACCCCACATATCATCCCATCAATATCCCATACCAGATCTCACATCCGAACCCAGATCCGAACCCGGATGGATATCTATCTACTGACCTACCTACCACAGGCAAGCCATAGACAGACAACCTCAAGAAAAAAAGAAATCCAATGCCAGGAAAAAAAGCAAAAAGAAGGAAAAAGAAGGAAGGTAGGTAGGTAGGGACCCTTCGTCCATCCATCAACAACACCAGCACCGATCCCAATTCCCATCCGAAGCCGAAATCCCCATTCTTCTTCAAAAGAAAAAAAAAAGAAGAGAACAGAAAAGAGGAGAAGAGAAAAGACAACCGATTTCCCAACTCCTAATTCTTCATGTCAAGAAAGATAAGCACTCACACACTCACATGAACAAGCACATTAACACACACACACGCACGCACAAAAGAAGTCAACGGAAGTCAAGGTTTTCGAAAATAATTAATACTTTATATATACCTACATTATTAACCGCCATCAGACACCATTTACTATCTACCTACGGATCCACACCACTATCAACCCCCAACCTCCAACCTTCAACCTCCAACCCACTACCCAACGACCCAACGACCTAGGTACGCATACCATTACCATTACCATTACCACTCCATTACATCTTCCCTTCCCTTCCGTCTTCCATCTTCCCTTCCCTTCCGTCTTCCATCTTCCCTTCCCTTCCGTCTTCCCTTCCGTCTTCCCTTCCCTTCCCTTCCACCTTCCCTTCCCTTGCGTCTTCCGGCTTCCATCTCCCGAGGCCTTCCACTCTAACTTTGAAATCCCCTCCCATCCCATCCATCCATCCAAATAAACACAATACAAAATGCACAGTACACAATACACTAATAACAAAGCAAAGCAAAACAATCAAGTTAAGTCAAATCAAGTCAAGTCAGATCAGATCAAATCAAATCAGATCAAATCAGATCAAGCCAGCTGCCAGTCATTCATACATTCATACATAGATCTACACTCCATTCCACTTCACTCACCCCCACCCCCATCCTCATCCACAACCACCTTCCTCCACCATATAAAAAAACAAAGTGATTTTTTTCTCCCCCCATCCCTATCCCCATCCACATCCCCATCCCCATCCACGAAAATACAATACAACATACAACATACAACCTACTACCTATTACATATAACAACCACCTCCACCACCTCAACACAACACAACACAACAACAAGATTCCCCAACTCACCATGAGTCATCACATATTCATATCTTCTCTTGAATCATACTTCCTACAACCTACTTTCTACTCTACTTTCTACTTCCTACAACCTACACCCTACTTCCTACATCCTACTTCCTACATCCTACAACCTACTTCCTACAACCTACACCCTACAACCTACAACCTACACCCCACAAGATCCTCCATCCAATTGATTGATCCCTTCAAATCCCTAGATACGCTAATACGTTTGTTTCATAGATCCGATCTAAGCACCCTGTCTTCCCTATCCTCCTGTCCTCCTATCCTCCTGTCCTCCTATCCTCCTGTCCTCCTATCCTCCTGTCCTCCTATCCTCCTGTCCTCCTATCCTCCTGTCCTCCTATCCTCCTGTCCTCCTGTCCTCCTATCCTCCTGTCCTCCCATCCCTCCCATTTACATACCATACAACAACCAACCAAAAATATCCTTCTTCCTCACCACTGACCGGCACACTGACCGGCACACCGACGCCACACCGACGCCACACCCCCCCCTCCCAAAAAAAAAAAAAAAAAAAAAAAAAAGATTAAAACAGCCCGTGGAACGGAAACGGAAACGGGAACGGAAACGGGGAAGAGGAAAGAAAAAAAGAACCGCAAGACTCCAAACATTCGTATGGTCCAATCTGCACTAGATGGACCTAATACAACAATAGGTACAATAACACACACAACAACTAACAACTACAACAAGAAGAAAGAAGTTGAACCCAAAAGAAATATATCACCAACGCCAATATCTATGCATCGTCATCAGTCATGACACCAGGCCTCGACCCTTTGCGGGCGCAAAGCCGAGGCTGAAATACGTGGTTCCTTGCAATCCTGCCGAAAACTTTTACCAAAACAGTCATGAGTTTGAAACTCTCAATATCGAACGAGATCAAGCGCCAAGCGCCAAGCGGTAAGCTTCATCTCAATCTTTCAATCTCAGCCAATAATCTCACAAACCTACTATGAAGCTCAATGAAGAAGTCCGGCAGACCCACCAGCTCCGCTAATCCTCTACCCTTCAAACTCGCACCGACCATTCTCCCATCCGATCCTCTATTGCCTCCTCTCAAGAAAGAAGAAGTAGGTGTAGTGGTGGTACCACCAACTCCAAAGGCACTATTACTATGACCATTGCCATTACCACTTCTCTCATCAGTTGGTCTCGGGGATCGTAGCACTGATTCAGAACGTGCGAGTTCTTCATCGGCAAGACGAGAGATCCAATCTGCGAGATCGCGGAAGGCGGCATCAAGGAAGGAAAAGGTGCGCATGGCCATACGTTCTTTGTGGGTTGAGAGAGCAATGAGAGCATAGACGCGACGACGACCTCTAGCTGTTGGATCGGGGATACGGAATATGTATGCGGTGGTATAACCTGCCATTGGATCACCGAAGAAGATTGGACCACCGGATGAGGTGGTGGTGGAAGATGTAAGGTGGGAGGAAAAGCTAGAGATGAATGGGGAGGATGGGGTAGTGTTAGGCGTGGGATTTGAGGATGGTGGGAGGGTTTCGCATGATAGGGTGCGGAGACAAGATTGGCGAATAATGGAAAAAGAGGTAGGCTGTAAAGGTTCGTGAGTTGATGTAAAGTCTACAAAATGGTTATGCGACAGAAATTCTCTAGTGGTATAGGTGGTAGGGGATGTTTCGGATGTCTTTACGGAGGGTCTTCGCGACTGAGATTTGGTTCCCCGTTCCTCTTTTTGAATTGCACATTCTGAATCATCTGAATCGGAAGACGCAGACTTCGGAGGCGTAGTTTGACCCGCAATGCGCTCATATGGTTTCCGCGTACGTAAGATAGGACCATTGTCGAGTTTTCCAGTTCCCGCAGGTTTAGGACTTGTAGGTGTATCCTCCTTCGTCTTCTTAGGTAAAGTAAGAGCGCAGTTTTCGCATGGACCCGGCTTTTCGCTAGGATATGTTTTTCGAAAGCTCGAATCGCGTCGCGATTGGTTTGTAGTATTTTGTGGATTTTGTAAGGCGGGTACTCTGGGACTTTGAGGAGGTGTCTCGACCGCAGAACCCGTTGTATTTGAGGTATTCGAATTCCCACGTAAAGCCTGCTTACTCGTAGCAACATCCGTATCCGAAACCGTAGAATCTGTCCTGCGTGGAGGGCGCGCAGTTGTATTTAAAGAAGGTTCCGAGGATCTAAAAGATCTACTGGTACTAGGTCGTCGAGTGGTAAATTCCTCTTTTTCTGGACACGAAGTGCAACCCACGGGAAGCGCTTCTGTTACCATAACCGGGGTAGGACCATGAGTGTCGCAATAATGCGCGAGACATAACTATGATAGAAACACAAGGTCAGTTACAAGTTACAAGGTCCCATGATTGTCTTATCGACACCCTTATGCCCCAAATTATCATTGCGAACCATTCACATATCATCCGCTGGAACAATGGATATTGTGTGTACCCCCTTCAACAAGGCAAACGCGGGCGCAGCAGTAGTAAGAGTAGGAACAGAGGCGCGCGGGGCAATGATGCGAAATGTGACCATAATCATTGTAGAAATGAGAGAAATGAGAAAATGAGGGTGTGAATGAATAATCTTCTCTTACAATTAAACCCATGATTAGGTAGATGTATTAGTATCTCTCTTCCCTCTTCCTCTTCCTCTTCCTGTTCCCCTTCCTCTTCGTCTTCCTCTTTCTCTTGCTTCCTGTTTGTTGCCAAAGGATCGGTATTTCCAAATGTCTCAGACTTTTTTTCCCCTTCTTAATCCCAAATGTACTGGCTGATGTATTGTACTGAGTGTAGCCGTCTCTTTCTATGGGACAAGGTGGAAATTCTTTTCAGGGTCTCTCACACCCTCGCCCTTTTTCTTCTGTCGTATTATTCGTATTAATATTATATTGTACCGTGAGTGTACTCCGTACCAATTGGAAGTGCCAAGGACTTGTACCGTACTCGAGTCAGATTACACCAAATGGAAGGAATGGAAGGAAAGTACAATTAAGTACCACTACCACCAATTCCTTTTGTCGAACGGAAGAAGCCAAAGCGAGGGAGTGTTTTCCGTCGAGTGAATAGGTAGGTATGGATTGGTATTGGGGAATTGGGTATTGGGTGGTTTTTTTTGTCTTTCAATTATTGTATGGAAATAGAAGAACTTTTGAAATAGAATATTTTCTAGGATGAACCCATGGATACCCAAAGCTTAGATCGAACGATAGTCTGGGTTATGGATGTGGGTTATGGGTGTGGGTAAAGGCCGGGCCCTAGTTTTCACAGTAATTTGATATTCGATGATGAATAGAAATAATAACCAGACGCCATCATAATGAAGTAAATAAAGGTAATGAAGTTGAGAAGGCAGAGAGGTAATATCTATGAGGATGTTGTTGTTATAAAGTGAATGGATGAATGGATGGACTGTAAAAGAACATCAAAATACAAAAAGAAGTAAATACCTAAGTATTAAGAAATCGAATAAGAAATAATTGTTCTAGAGATATATATATATCTGTATATAAATGTGTACTTATTAATAAGAAAAAAGGAAGATGATATAATATGATCAACATAATATAGATAGAGTACAGTAATAATTAAAAAGAGATAAAGGGTGGTAAGAAAGCCCGCCTACTTGCTTGCTTGCTTGGTTTATTTGCTTGCTTGCTCATCAATCAGAGAGCATAAGAGAAAATACCTAGGTAGAAAAGTAGAGTAATAAGATAGGTGAGTCAGGTAAGCAAAAGAAGGAGAAAGAACAAGAAGAAGAAATGGAGGCGGTGGATGGATGGTACAGGAGGTATGGTATGGTTATGGTCATCATCATCATCATCATCATCATCGACGACCACTAGGTACCTACCTACCTACAAAATACAATTCCAATTCGTAATCGTCCTTCCAAACCATCCAAACAAATCCTCATCTCACCGCCTCGCCTGCTTCGCTTCAAGACGAGCTACCTACCAACCTACCAACCTACCAACCGAGTACTCCGTCGTTACCACCATACCATACCATCCCGTACTCTACCTCGTACCTAGTACTCGCAAGTGTGAGGTATCCACGAGTATCACATATATAAACCCCTCTCACCCCATCCACCAATCTGCGATGACAATTTCCTACCAAAGTACATGAAATATATCATCACTTCAAGCCACAATATCATCCCTAGTCCCAAGTATCCCTCGGTCGTTACCTTTCCCTTTCCCTTACATTACCTTGACCTATATCGGAACGATCCGGCTGACATATCTCTTTTTTCTCTTTCCCTACTGGATGTGAGATTGTCCTCCCGCCCAGCTGGCTTGGTGAGGTGAGGTGAGGTGAGATTCCATCTCGCCATCGCCATCGCCATCGCCATCCCATCGCAATCGCCAGCGCCATTCATAGGTATACAGTATCCATGTCCCGCGTGGAGGTACAATATATATTACATGACAGTACAATAAAATACAATAAAATCCAATTCAAAAAAATACAAATTATACAATGCAATATCACGATTGTTAAATTATATCATGTACTCTATATGATATTTATCAAGCATATACTAGGTAGTACCTACATACCTAGGTACCTAGTCGGTACAATACGGTACATACCCAGCTAGGATAGATGCTGGGATTGATCACCACCCAGGTACGTACATGAGTGGCCCGGGGATCCCAATTAATCAATCTGAAGTAAGACTCCCGAGGACTCACTTCACTTCAGGACTCACTCACTTCACTCGGGACTCGGGCGCGCAGCTTTTTAATCACTCATTCATTGATCGATGGCTGCGAGTTCGGATGTTGTCATTTCATTTTCATACCTAGGTAGGGAGGGATGTACGTACCTAATATGTACCTCCTCCTCATTTCCGGTACATGTACATACTAGGTACGTACATCATGGCGACTACGTAGGTAGGTAATCAATACAATACAATACATGACATGACAATATACCCCGATGTTATTATTACATTACCCATCACACATATTAGACATCATACATTAGACATCAGACATCACATATTCCCGATTCCCCATCACCGCACCATCACCATCGACCCATACAACACAACACAAGTCACGACACAAGTCACAACACAAGTCCCGACACGAGACCACACTACCTAGAGCCCCAGTCTCCAGAACCCCAGTCTCCAGAGCCCTAGGAACCCCAACTCCAACCCCAACTCCAACCCCAATCCACCACATAAATACCATACCATACCATACAATACCATACAATATAAATCCCAAACAGATTTTCTCCGTCCCACATACATTGTGCGGAGGGAGGAGCAAGGCACCTGCAGGAGCAAGCAGTCGGGTCTCCTTTGTATCATCCTCTGTATCATCCTCTGTACTTTTTCCACCCCCAGGACCCTGGGTCCTAACATCATACTTCTCACATCCCAACATCACATGTTCGATATTCATCATATCATCATATCACATCATATCTTCGATATTCAATACATGCAACCCGAGTACCTAGTATGAAACCCGCCCGAATATGAAACATTCATCTAGGAGGCTAGGACCTAGGAGGCTAGGACCTAGGACCTTGGAGGCTGGGAGGCTATGAGGCTGGGAGGCTGGGTTCCTAGGGAGGTGGGAGGTAGGAGGTAGGAGGTGCTCTGAATATATTAATATATTAATATATTCAGATACTACACTACACCACACCACACCACATATACTACACGACACCTCATTATGGAATTCATTGAGAAATTCACTATGAAAATTCATCTCATTAATAGGAGGGATCAATATAGATAGATGGATGAATACTTACATCAGCATCAGCTTCATGTATGTTATGTCACTTTTTACTAAAGCTAGGTAGGTAGGTTGGGTTGTAACTAAATCAAACTAAATCAAACCAGACCACGCCAGACCACACCAGAACAGACCAGACCAGACCAAATCATATCTATGGTGCATAGGCAGGTCCAGGATTGAGTAATGGTTTTGATGAGATGGAGATGAGATGGAGATGGATTTTACAAATATATCCATGGGTTATAAGATCTATGATACAGCTGGTCCAAAAATCTCTCCTCCATCGCCCTCACCATCCATGACTTACTCTTCAACCATCACCAACACCAACACCGCCATCCTATCTCAGCTTCATCCTTCTCCTTCTCCTTCTCCTCCTTTCATTCTATTTCATCAACTAATCATCCAACCATCTATCCCATAACCTAACCTCCCGCCAAACCTTCATCCGTCTCTTCTCCTTACATTCTTCATCACCATCTATTTCAAAACCACCTTCCGCTAAACCTCCTTCATCACCATCCCATCCCATCTCCCCCAACCCACCTAACACGACACACGACATACAACACAACAGACCAGACCAGACCAGACCAGACCAGAGGAGCGAGACCGGCGGGCGGTCTTCAATACAGCCTTCAATCCATCATCCACTTAATCTCACATCTCACATCTCGCATCCCACATCTCGCATCTCGCATCACGCATCTCGCACCATGATTACACTGCACTGCACTGCATACTTTCATACTTTCATACTTTCCAAAAAAAAACCCATAAAATCCCAAGGTGACCTCACATGTGATGTACATCCTCCATCATCTCCCTCTCCCTCTCCTCACCTACCTACTCACTTACCGACTCACTTACCTAATATACATGCATATAGTAGCGATGAATAAACTCAAATTCAAAACTTAAAGGCTTAAAGGCTCAAGGGACATGCCATTTTACATCATCTCCCTCTCCCACATTTCAGCTCCTCAGCTCCTCAGCATAACTTCTCACTTTTCTCTTTTCCTTTTTATTTCTTATTTCTATCATCTCATCATATCAATATCATCATATCTTTCCCTCCCCCCGTCCCTTATTTTAGTACCTACCCATCAACCTATCAATCCAACCATTTATCTCATCTCATCTCATCTCAAATAACCTCCCCTCTTCCCCCTCCCCCTCATTTTAATACCTACCCCTCAACCCAACCCACAACCCAACCTACAACCCAACCCACAACCCAACCTACAACCCAATTTACAACCCAACCCACAACCCAACCCACAACCCAACCCACAACCCAACCCACAACCCAACCCACAACCCAACCCACAACCCAACCCACAACCCAACCCACAACTCAACCCAACCCCTCAACCCATATAATCTCAAACAACCTCCCTTTTTTCCCTTTTCTTTTCTCTTTCTCCCCCCCTTCCCCCTCCCCCCTCTTCCCACCCACCAGCCTCACCAACCAACCAACTCACCCCTCCTTTCCCCCCTCGAAAACCCACCCACCCGTCAACCAAGCTAATACTCCCTCCCAAAACACCCCCAAAGTCTCAAAACTTCGTAAAACCAAACCACCTTCCTACTCCCTACCACCTCCCACCTAATAATCTTACATCTAAACATCCATACATACCAATATCCCAATATCCCAATCTATAATATACCATCCCTCCCCACTACCTCCCCTCCTTCCCTCCTTC
>JANPYM010000014.1:537209-575980 GCA_025890175.1 Ciborinia camelliae
CCTCCCCCCTCCCTCCATTCCTTCCTTTCATCTCAAGTTTCTCCTTCGAAATCATACTACATACATATATACATACATACATAAATCATCGATCCGATCGATAAAATGTAAAAAACGTTTACAAAAAAAGTGTTCAAAAAAAAGAGAGAGAGAGATGAAGAACCGAACCGAATCGTTAACCCGATTGATATCGACTTCATATCATATCACATCATATCATGCAAGGGGTTCATTACCATGCCATATCACCGTATCATATCACAAGTAGATCATCATCACCATCACCACCATCACCATAATCATCACAAGAAAATCTCCAAAAGAGTCGAGAGAAAAAAATAAGATTGTCTGAAAAATGATAAAAAGCTATCGAGTGCAAAGCTCGATCCGAACTTAAAATCAAGATCGTAGGTTCCTCTCTAAATGTTTTTTTTATGTTTTTGTTGTTTTTGCTTTCCGTGTCCCCCCCTCATCCCAAGATGTCGTGCTTCTCACGTCAGAGAGTGTGAGAAGTGACCATCATTACCATTGTTGAGCACTCCCAATCGAGCCCTTTCTACACCCCCTTTTCATCAGTTCTCGCCATGAGTCATCATGGGCTGAACCGCGTCTGCCAACATTAGCCCAACAATTCACCCACCCATTCCCTCCTCATCCATCCTTCCATTCACCAGATGGCCCATGAACCTGAGCCCACAAAACGAAAAAAAAAAATACCCCTCGCCCATTCCAGGAATGCCTTCATTAGCAGAACCAGTCTAGACTTGAAAGGTAGCTCCTGCGAGTACCTTCCTCAAACGCCCCATACGCCATGTCGTCATACCAGAGCGAATCCGCTGAACTTTTGCTATCCGCTACTACTCATGCGACCAAAAGTAGTTATCTGTGAAGAAAATGGAGGAGGCGAAAAAGAAAAACGAGAGTCGTATGATACAAACACGAAAATTCAGCGCCCAGCCGAAGAAATTCATGAGCCGAATCAAACGTTAAGTCGAGTAGCGGGATGCATCCAGAAACAGCTCAACGTCGAGAGCAATAAAATCCCGCAGCCATGTCCGGAAAATCGAGTCTATCGCAAAGGGAATAGAAGGTAATATGTACAAAACTCCAAACATCATCATCACATGCAACGTGGTTGGTACACAAGCCTATTGAGCCGGTGGACCTTGACCTCGACCTCCTCTGGCATTGTCGAAGCCATTCTGTCGTGGTCCTTGACCACCTCCTCTGCCGCCACCAAATCCGCCACGGCCTCTGGAATAGTTTTGACGCTGACCTTGGGTTTGTCTTGGTCCTTGCCCTTGACTCTGGCCCTGACCAGAACCATTCTGGCGTCCATTATTATAATTATTATATTGACCGCTAGATCTCTGATTCCCAGAGTGCTGACTTGGTTGTTGCTGATCACGTCCTGACGGTTGACGGGTGTTGGTCTGGGAGTTGGTCTGGAAGTTGGATTGAGGACGTGGAATGTTTTCGGGACTGTCGCATACATAGAGGGTCTTGGGAATTTCCTGGGGGATGGAGACGATCTCGGTCCCGAGCTCCTGCTCGATATTGTATAGGTTGAAGCGATCATCCCAATTAATCAGGTTGATAGCGAGACCGAGATGTCCGAATCGGCCGGATCTACCAATACGATGGAGATAGGTTTCCGCATTCTTAGGGAAATCGAAGTTGATGACAACATTGACAGCTTGAATATCAATACCACGGGTGAGCAAGTCAGAGCAGACAAGATTGCGGCAAACACCATTTCGAAAGTCGTGAAATACACGATTTCGATTAGTCTGGAGCATTCGGGCATGACTATAGAAACATGAGTAGCCTAATTCGGTGATCTTCTTTGCAAGAAGTTCGACTCGATTGGTAGAGTTGCAAAAGATGATCGACTGGTTGATTTGTAGTTTGGAGAATAAAGTATTGAGGCAGTGAACTTTGTCCTTCTCTTCGACATAAGCATAGTATTGGGTAATACCGCGCAGAGTGAGTTCATCCATGAGATTAATTTCGTAGGGGTTGTTCATATGCCTATCCGAGAAGTCTTTAACAGTGATTGGGAAGGTTGCGCTAAATAGCATAATTTGTCGGTCCTTTGGATGAAATGGGAGTAATTGTTCGATGATGATAGTAAATTCAGGCGAGAGGAGTTTGTCAGCTTCGTCCATGATAAACATTGAACATTCACTGACGTCGGCTACATTCTTTCCGGCCAAGTCGAGAATTCTACCTGGTGTGCAGACAATGATATGAACAGGTTCTGCGAGACGCATGATATCATCTCGCAAGCCCGTACCACCAGTAGTAACCATAGTGTTGACGCCGAGGTGTTGACCGAGAGTTTTACAGACTTGTGATGTTTGGAGAGCGAGTTCTCGAGTAGGCACCAAGATGAGACATTGTACCTTGTTGCTTTTCGTATTGATACGTTCAAGTACAGGAATGGCGTAGGCGGCAGTTTTACCAGTACCATTCTTCGCTCTAGCCAATATATCTCGCCCCGTAAGAGCTACAGGGATTGCCTCTTCTTGAATTGGTGATGGCTTTTCGTATCCGGCTTCGAAAATACCCATTAACAGATCTCGCTTGATGCCAAAATCTTCGAAATCGAAACCTTTGGTAGCAGTAACATCCTACACATCACCGTTAGCCACATCAATGAAATAAAGCAGGGCGATATGTCTGAGTACCTCCGTCTGATACCTAGTATCTCTCTTTGGGATGTTTAAACCGGCCCTCCAGTTTTCTGGGGCGGAGGCAGCATTATCGCTATCCTTATATCAGCATCAATTGAAATACGGAAAGAATGGTGAGCATACTTGACCTGAATACCCGCTGGATTGTTTACCAGCGAATCAGCCATTGTATATGTAGAAGATGTTGGAGGAGGGATATATCTTTAGAATAGCCGTAAGTGATGGGGTGTATGGAGGCGCGAAAATGAGGTCGCGATCTATTGAAATTCGTCTTAAATCGTATGCCCTTAATGTAGCATCAAGATAGTATAGCACTAGAGCAGGTCGATGAGGAGGACCGGTGATAGTGTCGACGTGCGAGAAAATAGGAGGTACCTATTGTTGAGTTGAGGGGTAAGTTATCGAACTCGAGGAGGTTGTTTTATTGATTGTTCTAATGTATTTGTAGTGGGGGGGGGTATTGTGAATTTTCTTGTCTGCGGAGTGGTGCGCATGTATCGAATTGAGTATTGTAATTGAAGATCTTAATTGTGTAGTAGAGATCTAGTAAATTGTAGTGAAGTTTGTGGTCGTGGTCGTGGTTGTGGTTGTGGTTGTGGTTGTGGTTGTGGTTGTGGTTGTGGTGGTGGTGGTGGTGGTTATGATTTGTGTTGATTTTGAATCCTTAAGGGTTGATGGTTGAGGTAAGGTACGGTAGCTGGAGGTAGGTGGGTGGTAGGAAGCAGTAGCTACTGGTGGTAGGTAGTAGGTACCTAATGTACCGGTAGGTAGTTTTGAAAGGAAGGCCAGAGAAACTTTAAAAGGTTTTAGTGGCCCAAAAAGCTTCGGCAGGCGGCAGGGCTAGTTTCCGTAGTATTGTTACGGCCCCACGTGATATATTTTAGATCGTGTAGACGGCCAATGAGCGGGGTCTAACCCAGTCAATCAAGTTTAATGGTCGATTCACATGCTCTACTCTACCGCGCCATATTCATCCCATTTCACCTTTTGCCAATGTGAAAGAAAGTAGGTACTTACATTCACTCAACACTACCTATACTATATTATCTATATGTGTGTGTCTGTAGGTATGACGAGGTGCTCCATGTGAGGATATAATCAATATCCTGATAGGGCTTCGAACAGCCCTCGCCCTTTTAGATCCTGATACAATAAGGCACGTGAGCAACCTGGAATGGATATCAAAATACTCTCGTACCGCTAGCTTTGGATATGAATACCACATCATCCTTTACTTTAGCACCCACTTTAATTGGATTAAAATTCATTTATCTTTCATTACTTAGGTATCCATATACATTCATCCCATCCCATACCATACCTAACCCATGACGCCGAAGATTGAGATGCACTCAATAGGTAAGCTTAGAACGCTATGACATCCTCATCTCGTTGTCTTTTGATTTTAACATCACTCTCATCTTTTATTAGAGCAGCGACGAAAGATCTAAAGTAATCCACGAACGGCTTCAGACTTGTTTTCTCCCAATCTTGTATACTTTTCCCCTCCATTTCCTCGTCTTCCGGTGGAGTCCACTCGTCGATCTCCCCTAGAAGTTCGGTAACGGTTGGTACAGCCAGGGGATCAAAATCCCCCACATGCCTGGTATCTATAGGAACACATACTCTTCCTGTCCCCGGGTGTACGACGAATGGACTCTTCAGTAAATGGTTGAGATGTTTGCTAACTTCGATATCGAGTCGAGGGTATGTGTATTCGAGGACAATATCTTGCTTAGCTTCCAGTAAGGCTCTTGGATCCAATCCTTTAGTGGTCTTTGCCAATGCATCAATATCAGCCCATTTCGACGTTGATGAGCGTCCGGGAGAAGAACTCCATTTTTTCCGTAGACTTTCATTCAAAGTTCTATCGGGTAGAAGCTGTAATAATTTTTCGATCTTATCATCTTCCTCCCACGGATCTTGATCATGAAGTATATCGTTTTGAAAATGGCCTTTGAGTATATCGAGACTTCGTCTGTTGGATGTTAGTAAACGGAATGAGTGTGGTGTGGATATTCATACAATACATGCGGATGCAAAGGCCTTTTCACATTAACTTTTTTTGCAGTTTGCGCGCCACCTCGAATGAGCTCTAGATATCCTGCAATAGCTCTTCTTTTCTGATCGTCCATTTGCCTAGCTTTCTTATCGCATACCCAAGCGTGAGCTCCTCTTCTTCCAGAGTATACCCACATGATATGCTTGAAGCCAAAATCATCCCGTAGAGCAACATCAACTACTTTAATAGCCATTGTAATAAATTGCCAGCACTTATTGCAAATATTTGCTTTGTCGCAGCACGTTCGTATCTCATCATAATCTGTCAAATCAATATCGAAACATAATTCCTTGGCCATCGGTCGAAATGCAGAGGATTTGCGAAGTGTTTTTCGATCCCGCGGATTCGTACTATATACTGGGCCGATTTCGAATCTAGATGGCATAAGACGAAGAACATCCTTACGTAGACTAAATATGATTAGCTGAAGTCAACCAGATTCATACTTCCATGACTTACAGATCAGCGGTTGGAAATGCTTGATATCGCAAGTACGCATCGTTTTGGAGAGTAAAAGCAAATTCACGATGTCCAAAGTCGGTCGTGGGAGTTGGGGAATGATTAAGCCATTGGAATAAATGGCGCCAAGGGAAAAGTCTCTGGTAAAATGATCGCATAACTTCGGGATCTGATGCTCGAGATGTTGGCCCGATATGTCTTGATATATATATTCAGCTTATGGATGGAGCAACTGGCTTCCAATACTTACATTGGGGATGCGGGTGCTTCTGGGGAGCTCGACACTTTTTCCTCTTTCGCATTTGTACTTGGAAATTCGTCATCGGATTCGAAATCTGCGAACAAGTCCTCCAATTTCACCTCAGGTTTAGCCGCCGGTTTGGGTATTGCTTCGCCTTGTACTCCAGCATCCGCCATTGTTATATCCTCATCATCGTTCAACTCAGCAGCCTGCGGATTGGCAGAAGCATCATCTGCATCTTGACTTATTTGGACGTCGTCGCCATTCTCTTCGATATCAGCCATGTTTTCTTGTGGTTGTATAGAGGATTCTTCGGGAGAAACAGAGTGTGGCATATTGAGGCTTATGTACCTATATACCTATTCGCACTTCAGTCTTTTGCTAGAAGTAACTTGGGCCGAAAATCAATTTAAACTTTGACGCGTCCCGACGCGACCAATCCCCCCTTTCGCGATTGCGCGCTAAGATAAGCTGATAAGAACTCGGGACAAATTGATAATTTCCAAGGTTATTACATGAAATGCAAACCAGGCAGCCAGCCAACATGCAACTTCAAACGATATAAAATGTTACTATTCAGATATCTTAGACTTGTTTATCCAGATTAGTCCTCCTTCCAATTCCAATGGAGAGTGAACATGGAAATGTCAATACCGGCCGCTTCCATCACCCTCTCTGATGGAAGGCAGCAACCACCAGCATATTCAATATATTGAGCTCCTCCTTTCTTTCCAATGATGTAACAAAACTATGGAAAGAAGGCACGATAAAGGATTAATCTCTGTGTTTATCTACCTCTTCGAGCTTTCTGGTAGATAATCATAATTAAATCTCGAATCGAATCAACTTCTATATACACGGGATAACTATACCTACGATTAGACGCCTGAATTGAGCAATGGCCAAACCAAAATGGAATTGTAATGTCCCTGAAGGTGATGAGTAAGTCAGATTCTCGTTGCTTTAATTGCTCAATATGCTCTTGTACATTCGATGCTGATGTAATCTCTTCTAATGTAGTCTACCGGGTTCAGAGATGTTTGACGTATGGGCCCGGTTTGGAACCGAAGTATGTATTGCAAAATATACTATCCGAACAGAGAATGTAAGGAGACAAAAAAGCAATTCTTTAATTATCCGCCTCTCCAATACCAGCTATGGGAGTCCCGTAGAGGTCGAGGGATGCTTTCGAGCAGCCTTCATATTATTGGCGGGATGGTTGAGAGAAGGGGTTTGCGAAGACTTTTCGAGGGAGCTTTTGAGGAGAAGCGAAGCAAAAGAAACAGTTGGACCTTCAATTAGAGATCCATGGCCAGGTACCGTCTTGAGCTTATGTATACTCTGCGATGAATGGCGTTGTCCTATTGTTTTCAACGAGGCGATCGATCATTTTGCACTCCTGCATGAAACTCAATTGGTGACTCCGCAGAACGTATGGATCATCTACGATGAGACAAGAGACAAATCATGTTTGCGTCGTTTAGTCATTGATATCATAGCCAGTCAAGGCGGAGGGAAGGGTCATCTTATATATTTAGAACTCGCCAAAAGTCGGCTGGATTTCATGACTGATATGTGGAGAAGGTTGAGACTTCCCGATGCCTTGTTGTTCAAGAAGCCTGGTGTCGTTGAAAAAGATCGGTTTGTGGAATATCACATGGCAGTTTAAGATTGGGGAGGACATTCACTATTATTCAATGTCTTTTCAAGATTTGAATATGGCGCATCATTAAGTCCGGCATAACTGTTGTAGGAGAGTTAATACACTGTTTTTAGGGACTATTGGGGTACATTATGTTTATGACCAAGGTGGATTGATTACTTCCAGTATCTGGAAAGTCTTTGTACATTCAATAAGCAACTTTTATATTCTCATCATTATCCACTCCATAGCTGGATGGCTTGCTCATGCAGTGTGCCCATTGAACAATCGGAAGACTAATCAGTCTGTTAGCTGCCTGAGCTTATATCTTCCGACACCGATACATAATAGCAACCATAAAGGTATTCGTAGCAGCAATGAACCAACACGCAAACCCAAAAGCGCCTTGAAAATCCCCCTTACAAGTCGCCCATACCACGGCAAGCAACCCGCGAATTACCAGTGCTGCAAAATTACTCCAGAAAAATACCTTATAATCAGTGTTCTCGTCGATGTGTACACCCCATCCAAAAGCAGCTGATGCGATTCCTTCATTAAGTAGAGGAGTCACCTTGACTTTACGTGGCATCCGAAGCATCCAAAATAGAGTCCGAGACCGAGACTTGCATGAAAGGTAATGTAGAAAAAGATGTTCTGGGATCGGCGGGTCGCCATCAAGTGGACAGGGATCATATATCCACCGTTTGGCATCGACTTCGGACTTTGGAGAAACGGCCATGGGCTTTTGCAGGATGCCTGCCTACACGATGGCGCTGTTCGACCGAGAACTATCGTTGGAGTTAGAATGCAAGAATGGTAATGAGTTGATGATACATACACGAACGTACGATATCGCAGCTGGTTTCAAAAGCCAAAATTTGGAACGGAACCCGCGAAGTTTGGTATATCTTTGGTACACGGCTCCAAATAGATCACCATCACATTGGGCTTTTGTAAGATCAATCTCGCCAAGTTCTTTCGGGTGCTCACCGGTGTTGACACAAAGCTCGAGATATGTGGCTGTAGGAGTGCCGCCGCAGCATTCTAGTTTCGAATCAGCTGCGAGTGATGAGAATGTAACTTGCTTAGACAAATGGTGACAGGCTAAACAATAAAGAGTGTAGATTGCGGAAAGAATTATTTAGATGTGGTCTCCCCCGTTCGTCAATCCGGCCCTAATTGGGCCACCCGATTAATCAATGGGAACCCCTTACCCGAACGGGGCGCCCCATTAGCCAATGGGACCAACCTACCTAAATATCTTACTGCCGCTCTCTTCAATTGATCGATCTGGCGGATTGACGAACGGGGTGGACCAGATGGGGTAACACCACACTACCCCCTAGAATTCTAGAAACTTGAAAGTAATATCAACTGCTTGTTCGGCGTCTTCTAGTGGTTTCAACTCCTCCTCTATTTGAATTTTGATTTGTACAGTTATCTTTAGAATCGATAAGCCATGCATCATTTCTGTTGCTCTATGCTTCATGGCCCGAGTGCTCAAGATATATTAGTTCTGCACGACGACGCCTTCTTTCCTGGCTGATAGCCCGCTCAATAGTCAAAAATCGAATCGGAGCTGAAATCTAATTGCAAATGTCAAATACTGTGCAGGAACTAAATCTTTATACTTTCTTTTCTTGAACTCTTGGATCACTTTCTGGCATATAAAATTCATTATAAAAAGTCTTTACCTAGATTCTGGACCCATAGACTTTGATCTTTGTTGCAACAGCGATACAATAGTGACCGAAGGTTTTCGTGAGAAGATAATAATAAAAGTCTTATGAGCCCTTATATCCAACCTCTTCCTGATCATAAATATCTTCAGGAATCGCAAGACTCGAAGAAATTTTGCATTTTCAGCCTTAGCCACCTACCTTCTATAGTACGCCCCAACGTCTTCGCTTGAAAACACCCAACCCCTTTCTCCACATTTGCCGAGGATGTGCCATTCACCCATCAGACCCAATCGGTGCAGACACCGCACTCAGGAGGATATTTTCCTGCCGGCAGGCTAAAAATAGTCTCGGTGGCCGACAGCTCATGCGTAAAAGTAGGAGCTCAACTCAATCCCATATAAATTCTTTCTGTCGCCGTCGCAAATCGGAATGTTGACTGAAACGAGTCTGTGGGTATTGGCAATTTTGAAAGTATGATGAAGGATCGAATCGTTTTGGGAACTGCCATTGCAGTATCCGGCCTGCTCTGAAAGTTCTTGTAATATTGATTGGTTTTCGCATGGTAGTATGCCTGCAGTGCTGGGTTGCGGTTCAGATTCACCCGTTCGCACGATATAAAATCAATTAGTAGATTTCAATGATATGTTTAAAGAAATAGACAGTATTCCCAAACAGCAGAGAGCATCAAAAAGCCTTCTTGTGGGGAGTGTATAAGTTCAATGAACGGTTCTCGCAAGGAACTTTTGTTTCATTAATGCGGAAATCCTGGAATAGAAATTTTGCTTTGACTAAGACCAATGATATATACTCCTATCATTTCAAACTCTTCATCCGTATAAATCAACAGCATAAAGCGTATCTGAACAATTAGGCAACGATAGGATTTCCAGATACTAATCTGGGTGGGAAAGTGAGGTCTGTCTGTAACAGGATTAGCGGCCCAATGCGAGAAAGGTTGTTTGAGATATTTGAATTGCTTGGTAGGATTTACTTCTCGGTGTGGAAAGAGTATTTTGATGATGTTCAACGGGATTTCGAAAGAATAAAGATCAGCAACTGGTACTAGATATGGGGCTGGTTTTGATTTATGGGATGCTGATTACTATTGTTCGTCAGAGGGGGTTTATATAGGTATCATTATCGGTGCGTGCTGTTGAGGCGCCCACTGGCAAAGACAATACAATCAATAACACAATCCGTAAATTAAGATTTACAATCCCATAAATAAGATAAAGAATTTCGCAGATCTTTTATAGGTACACTTTCGCCGCGATCAGAGATTGAAAAGGAGAAAAGTCTTAGCACACCGTGACAAGAAATCGATCTATCAAACCCGCAGTGTCAAGCACGAAAATACTGAATCGTAAGGGTCGAAAGTTCATATATACTGATTTAATGGGCCACATTTATGCCAAATGAGTTGAGACACTTAAATTATGTGCTTGTATCTCTAAAAGAGAGTGTAGACTGAATTGCTATCAAAGAGTGCGTGGAGAATTAAAGGGGGGAGATAAATGATAGGAATCAGGAGAAAGGGATAGTGGTAAATTCCTTCTCACATCCTATCGAATGATATATAATACCATAGTATCGAAAAGGTATTGTTAAAATTGAATATTAAAGTGACAAAACGGGTAAATCACGAGCGATAGATAGGACCCGGTGTAACTCCACAGCGGACGATAAAGTACGACATGTAACCACCAGCCATCTCATTGATAAGATGTAACTCTCCAAACATATCAAATGATTGTTATCTTATCATGCATCATGATCACTGCTGATGTATTTATAGGTGTTCTCAAAAGATATCAAGGCAACTTCATTTGCCCATATCTCAAACACCAAATATGCATGTTTGTGTTTAATTTATTGTACAAGTAAACCAATAACGGAGAATAATAAATTTATTATAAAGATAATGACTTTATCCAATGTTGGTAGAAAAACTGTTCCTCGGAATATGATTCATCCGACTAAAGTCGCTCTTTCCAAGTTCGGTGTCGATGGAGTGGATATAAGATTCCTCTTTCCCTTTCAACATTCGCAAATTGCACTTGCAAAATCCATCTGATTCTTCTTTTGCACTTGTAAATCATTTGAAATCATCAACTGCGCGAAACAATCCATCTTGCCCTATGTGCCGCCTCTAAGAAGCCTCAAGGAACATGGACTTTATATGCTTCCCAAGACGCAGGCATGCAAGCGAAAAACCATTTACCTACACAATTCTTCCATCCCCAACCTCCATCCGACTTCTTGAAATCAGATCAAAGCTGTGGAGTCGCACCAAGTACTCATTTCATGTGGTGGAACTTAACGAAGCTCCGACGTTTGATGTTGTATCCCATTCGCGGCGAGATCTTGTTCCACGAAACCACATCATACCTTGTGATGGGAGAATATTGAGAATTTGCGGAGATGCGAAGAATGCGGTCAAAATGGCGCGGACTGTTGGTACAAGAGTGGCGGGGAAGACGAAGATACAATATATTTGGGTCGATTCCGTATGCATTAATCCAGATGATGCAATGGATCGCACTGCTCAAATTTCCATGATGCCGGATATTCTCAAGAAATCTCGGAATGTCATTGCCTGGCTTGGAAAGAAGGATGCTTTTACTTTTGATGCATTGAAAGCGCTCAAAACATTATCTTCGGTGCCACGTGATGAATGGTCAAACCTGGTTAGTTTGGATTGGGACTGCCAGGGGCGATATTTCGAGAGACTTAACCTTGTGCCTCTGGAGCTGCGGTCATGGCTGAGTTTGATAGCTTTCTTCAATAGACCTTGGTTCTCTGGTATTTGGGCTGTACAAGAAATCACAATGGGAAATAATGTGATTCTTGCTTGCGGCAAAAATGCCATTCCTTGGGAAATGGTTTCGAAGACATTATCCTTTCTGACCCACACGGAATGGTATAGAGAGCTGCACACCAACCGCTTAATTAATTTCCCGGGAAATGGATTGAAGCCTGGCAGACGGCTTAAGAAACACCAGATACTACTGAATTCAGACACTGGCTTTAAAATGGCAGTTATACAGCTTGAATCCACTCGAGCCGGAAACGAATCAACTCAACAACTTCCTCTGTTTCGATATCTCCTTCGCGCACATCGATATTGTGAGGTTTCGGATAAACGCGACATGATCTATGGGCTGCTAGGGTTGTCAAGAAAAGACAGTCTTCCATTCACAAAGTTTCCAAACGCCCTCTCCACCAACTACGAAATTGCTGCCCAAGATGTGTATAGCAATATTGCGACAGTTTTGCTCCAGTGTTATGGTCTTGGAATCTTGTCCGATGTTCAGGACTCGATACCGTCTATACCTAACTTGCCAACATGGGTTCCAGATTATAGCGTTCCAAGGAGGCCTCTACCTTTATCAATGCGTGGAGACTGTACCTGGAGTGCATGTGGCGATTTGCGATGGACACAAAATTTTTCGGAGACAGAAACCTCTTTTTTGAAAGTGCAGGGTATACCACTCGATACGATCTGCGATAAAGTGAAACAACAGAACAAATCATTGCATCCGATGGAATTCTTGGATGGGGTTTATGAGGTTGCAACTCATCTCGATCCCATATATCCTCTATCGATGGGTGGCAAGTAAGTTTCCTGAAAGTCTGAAATTTCTTGATGAATCTTCTAATCTTGGGGGTGGATAGATTTCAATCCTCGCGTGAAGTCGTATGGCGTACCATTCTAGCCGATACATATGAAAAGGAACACCCAGCTCCACAACAATGCGAGGAACTCATGGCACAGTATCAGGAGTGGGTACGAAATGGAACTCAAACAATATATTCTATGCAGCGACTCAGTATCACGGAGAAGCAACAGCGCAAGTACAGCAGAGAGGATTTTTCTCTCCTCGAGAAAGAAATCGAAGCGGCAAATGACGCGCGAAGTTTGTTTCGCACTCGTAAGGGCTATCTCGGTATCGGGGCACAATCTTTGCGTCCGTCAGATGAAATATGGCTCTTAGCAGGTGCTTCAGTTCCTTTCATTCTCCGACCATCTCAGGATGAATGCTATGAATTGGTTGGAGAAGCATATCTACATGGGGTCATGCATGGAGAAGCTTTGGAATGGGGGTATGAGTTGAAGAGTATATTGTTAAAATAATGGCTGGTAACACAAATAGCTCATGGAAGATTTGCAGTAAGATATATTATTTTGTTGGACGTACCTGTAGGTAATCTTAGCTTAGTAATGCAGATATTAAAATCTAACTGTTTTTGGCAATGGACTAGCAGAATCAGAAATGACGGACCATGTAGGTTAGGCGGTGAATATACTATACTATATACACTTCATCCATTCTTTTTGCACTTCATTGATCTCTTGTATGGATAGTCGAGTAGTGACCAAATTACCGTGGCCCGGCTGTTATGATTCTAAAGCTCTTGCCAAAAAACATCAAGAATCCTTCCAACCCCGAAGCTGCCTCAATGTAGGATACAATCTATAATGCTGCTTACATAACGACGGGCGCCCTTGCCAGCATCGATAATTCCAAAATGAGTGAGTTGCACCTTAGTTGGGCTATCCTTCCTATATTATTGGTCAGTTGCATATTATCCCTTCCCTTTCCCCTCTCCTCTCCTCTTTTTATTCCCGGAGACTATTGCGTCATGTGCGGAGCCGTGTAACGCCAACCGCTAGTTTTTTATCTTGGTAGAACTAGAATTGTGATATATCATATCACCCACCATTCTCTAAGCCTAAACATATTTTCAGTCCCATCCCCGCGAGATCGTGAAGTCCATACGAAATCTTACATTCAAATTTCACACATTTTCTCTCATCAATACGATACCCATCCCCCCCTACATCTGACGCATCATCATGTCATCCGGAAAGCAGGTCTTCCTAATTGGCCCGGGATTTATTGGTGGTGAAATCCTAGATATTTTGCTTCAAGAAGGTTACCAGATTACGGTACTTGCTCGTAGACAAGAAGCTGCTGAGGCGCTCGAAAGTCTTGGTGTCAAAACGGTCATGGGATCCCTTGATGACTCGGAAATCATCTCGAAACAGGCATCCTTGAGCGATATCGTGATTCATGCTGCGACAGCAGATGATTTGGTCTCAGTTGAAGCCGTTATCGACGGTATCAATCAGCGTGTTCAAAGTGGCAAAACCTCGATCTATATCCACACCAGCGGAACGAGTCTTCTCGGTGATGATTCCAAAGGGTCATTCGAAAGCCAAACGATTTTCGAGGACGATAAACCCGAAGCCATCGATGCACTTTCCGATGACGCACCACACCGCAAAATCGACTTGGCCATTGTCAATGCAAGCAGAAAATTTGGCTCAAAAGCAAAGCTGGCTATCATGTTCCCTCCTCTCATTTATGGAGTCAATTCCCGGGAGAAGCGAGTATCAATTCAGCTACCTACCATGGTTCGGTTTGCCATTAAGCATGGTTATGCTGGACACATTGGAGCAGGCCTCTCCAAGTGGTCACAAGTACATGTCCGCGATTTAGCAAGAGCTTATGTGATATTGTTACATGCGATAGAAAACAACCAGGTGGATTTGCAGAATCCCTACTTCTTCTGCAACAATGGAGAGGATCTCTCTTGGGGTGAATGCGCTGCGGAGATTGGCAGGATATTGCACCAGGAAGGCAAGATCAAGAGCCCTGAGCCCAGAACTATACCGCCGGAATTGTATGGTGACCTGTTTGGGCCATACTCATCAGTGGTAATTGGCTCAAATTCAAAGAGTCGAGCCAATCGATTGAGACAGCTTGGGTGGGAGCCAAGAGAGAAAAAGACTCTCGCCTCCTTGCGTGACGAAATCTCTATTATAATGCAGGAACAAGGGGTGTTCTCTGGATATGCTGGACCTGTAGCCTCTGGAACACAGCGCGATTGATAATCTCAGGATATGCAAGGATAGCTATCAGATACGCGAACAGAATGATGTATGTTACCTGGGCCATGGCATTTCTATAGTCTATAATTTGATAGCCGCCCTACTGAGTTGGTGTCGAATTCATTTAAGACATCAATAATTCTCAATACTTTTTTTCATGCCCTTCGGTCTTCTAACCCCAGTACTCCGTATAAAGCCAAGGACACTTAAAATCCGATAGGCTAGAATAGAACCTATCTTTGTCCACCCGGACCAATCATCTATCCGCATGTGACTATAGTAGGCAAGTCGGAATCGCGGGTGTAACCTTACTTAGTATCATCACTTTAATCTTTCAAACCCCCACCTAGGTAGTATTTACGTAGCCAACTCGGTAGATAAATGAAACCATTCTTTTCCGTATCATATATAACAACAATTCTCCAAATTTAGGGAATCAAATAGTTCTACAAGCGTTTACCGTACTGGCTTTCATCTTATCAACCATGCAGCAGCCACGAATACAGGGATATGTCGATCCAAGATTTACAGAGGTGTTGAAATCATTTCAGCATTATCTTGACATAGGAGAAGAGCTAGGTGCTTCCATCGCTGTTAACATCGATGGAGAAGATGTGGTCGATATCTGGGGAGGCTTCACTACACAGGACAAGACCCAGGCATGGGAACGCGACACCATTGTCAATGTCTTCTCCACAACCAAAACTGTCAGTGCTCTTGCGGCACTCATGCTTGTTGATCGTGGACTTCTCGACGTAAACGAAAAAGTGCAAAAATACTGGCCTGAGTTCGCGGGTGATGGGAGGTCATTCATTGAGGTTAGACACCTCTTATCGCATACATCTGGAATTTCCGGTTGGGAGCTGCCTATGACGATGGAAGACCTCTTCGATTTTGATTCGAGTGTTGCGAAGCTCGCAAAACAAGAACCTTGGTGGACTCCAGGATCAGCATCTGGCTATCACATTTACACTTATGGGTTTCTCATCGGTCAACTAGTTCGCCGAGTTACCGGGAGTACTCTGAGGGAGTTTGTTGCCAAGGAGATTGCCGGGCCATTGGGAGCGGATTTTGAGATCGGATCATCGGAGAAGAATTGGCATCGAATAGCTCCTATTGTGTTTACAGGTTCAGAGGAAAGCGCACCTCCGATCGAAGACGCAGGCTCGATACAGGCAAAGACTTTCTACAATCCGCCGCTAGATAACTCTTTTGTAGATACCCCCAAATGGAGAGGAGCTGAAATTGCTGCAGTGAATGGTCATGGCAATGCTCATTCCGTAGCCACCATGCTCAGTTCAATTTCGCTTGGAGGTGAAGTCAAGGGCGTGCGTCTTCTGTCACAGGAAACAATTGATCTCATTTTTCAGGAACAGTCGAAAGGAATCGACTTGGTGACTAGGATGAACGCCCGATTTGGTATCGGATTTGGGCTTCCTGGAAAGGATACAAATTTGAAATTGTTACCAGAAGGCCGAGTGTGTATGTGGGGTGGGTATGGCGGCTCAATTGCTATCATGGATCTTGATCGTCGCTTGACAATATCATACACCATGAACAAACTAGCTAATGCCATTTTGGATTCTGAACGCACCCGTGCGTATGTAAGGGCTGTTTATAGTGCAATTGGCGTACTATAAACTATTGCAACAGTATAGATATGGCAATGTATTCAGACTTTGACTGTCAAGATATTTTCGCTATACTTCTCTAACCTCGAATATACGTGAAGTCCAATCATGTGAACAGTTGCGTATTACTACGCGCGTGGGAGATGTACGGATGTAAATCAAGGCCGGTGATACCTTACTACAGCAATAGATTCGCTAGAAGGGGGCAAATAAGTTATTCAATACTATCAACCATCTAACAGTTGGATAAGAAGACAAGTAGATGGTCTAACCCTTACCTGGTGGCCGGAGCTTGTATGGGTAGAGAAATATATGCGGTAGAAAGTGGGGACTCTTATTATATCCAATCGGCACCAATCGGGGATTTTCGGTTTGTACGATAGTGTGGAGGACCTCAATTCACTAGGATTGAAAGGATAAGGTGGTAAGGTCCACACCTACATTGTTAAGATCTTCAGCTTTTACCATCTTACTTCATCCAAAACATTACATCTCAATCCTCCATCTCTTGAGAACATCCATCATTCCTCCAATCGCATCCGTACACCTCTCATTATTCGAAGACATGTCCAGCTCAACAACTGCGACGGAAGAAAGCCAACGTGCCGCATACTTGCAAGGTGCGCAAGACAAAGCAGTCAGTCTCTTCGAGGAGATTGAGCGCAGTCTCATCCGTCCCGGCATCAGTGAGAAGGACTTGAGCAAAGAAGTATTCGAGCTTGCCGCCGAGCGGTTTGGAGTTGAGAAGCATTGGCACAAGCGCGTGATCCGAAGTGGACCAAACACATTAATGCCGTATGCCGAAAATGCACCAGATCGTATCATCCAAGCAGACGACATTCTATTCGTGGATCTCGGACCCGTATTTGAAGCTTGGGAAGCTGATTTTGGTCGGACATTTGTGCTTGGTGATGATCCGGCCAAGATTCGTTTGAGGGATTCGTTGGAACCGACGTGGCTTAAGGTTAAGGCACAGTTCCGAGAGAACCCGGATATGTCGGGTGAAGCTCTATATGACATAGCATGCACTGCCGCACAGGAAGCTGGGTACGAATATGGAGGGAAGCTGGCAGGTCATTTGGTTGGGAATTTTCCTCACGAGCGCATTCCTAGAGACAAGATATCACTCTATATCACACCTGGAAATAAAGAGGCCATGAGCAAACTTAATCCGGCGGGTCAGAAGCGACATTGGATTTTGGAAATTCATCTTGTGGATCGAGGTCTTCAGATTGGAGGATTTTACGAGCAGCTCCTGACGGTTGGATGAGTCTAAGCAGATGAGGTATTGGGTAGTAATCACTTCGATGGGTTGTGAGAATAGGGGTAAAATTCCATTGATAGAGAGGCTTAGAATAAAACTGGGACGAAAGCTTCAAATTCCTCTTTCCTAATATTTGATGGCCATGTAATGTTTTTGTGGGGAATTACTCCCGTCATCTTATTTCTGCTATAGCTGTCACCTGTTCTATTATCTGGACAAGATTCAAACGTCCAGGCTCTAGGTAAGATCTCCTTAGACCTATTTCTCACACGCAACTCAACATAGATTATACTGGGAGGATTCTGGTTGTAGGTGTGGAATGGTTGATTTATCATTAAATCTACGATCCTGAGGCTATGTAGAGATATATGGCCGTACCTGCCATATTGATTCCTAACATCGCTCAGCTTTTCTTACTACCTTTTATAAACCGGAAGTCCACCAGTCGATATTCAGTACCATCTTGTTGTTCTTCCTCCATTCTATTGATATGCTGTATCGCTAATCTAGCCTAGTATGAATCGGGAACCGAGTGGTTGTGAAGTCATTGATTTCCTCAAACCCCAAGCAGAACAATTGTCCTCGGCGGTATCAATTTTAATTTTTCCAATGAGATATGAGGATCAAGTGATGTACTCTTACTGTAGTGTATGTAGTGTAACAAACCCTACCTTTCGTACGGTCATGGCTAAAAGAAGATCTTGCACTTATCCACAACATGGCCGATTGTTGAGTGCTAGTCCTCATAAATGTCGGTACAATCATGTGACCGTACATAGGGGGCAATAAGAATTCACTAGCGTTCGCGCTAATGCCTCTCAACCCCATAGTAGGTAGTTTTATTGGAGTCAAAGATTATTGTTTGAAGAACGGGTGATAGTAACAGGGGTGGATTTATCAGGTCACATAGGGACTAGATTAGCGTAGTATTAGCTCAGGACCTTGCTTATAAGCAGTCCCAGTTTAGACCTTCAATCCACATCCCCTTCGATCGAAACCAAGCTATTTTCTGTGATGTACTGTATTCTCTGTATTATATTCACAACGCTACCTACTCCTCACTGTCCACATTGGGGCTAGCGTACATGCTAGTCCTTTATACCGTTGCATATATTCCCCCACTACTACTGTACATAGTCTGAGCTACACACCCAATATAATCTATGTTCAACAATTATACATAGGATTAAGCACTTACACTTTCACATACACCAGGTTGATACCAACAATACATTCATTTCATTCTCTGGCTTATACAGCCTTGCCATATCAGTTCCGCTCCCGCTTGCTTATAAGGGCTCCTTTCTCTTAGCTGACCCTTTTCCTTCTACATTACAAACAACATCTCCAACGTCACAAATAGTTGAAGTCCAACCATTTGTCTCACAGCATATACATCGATATTTCTACCAACGCATCGCTTTGCAATTGCAATATCAGTTAGAAAAAGCATTTTCAAGCATACTATCATCGAGAGACTCTTACAGAAACGGTTTTTCAATATGACCGGAACAATTTTGGAGGACCTCCCAATGGAGCTTTTGATCCAAATAGTCTCCAATCTCGATCGAAAGGATCTTCAAATTATTCGATACACATGTCGCAAGATCAACCTTGTGGCTAAGCAAACCCTTTTCGCAACAGTGTTTCTTCGTCCTACTTATAGAAGTTTCGTGAAGCTGAACTTGATAGCGAAGAATGATAGCACTCAGGGTTTAGTTAGATCTCTTTTATACGACAGGAGATTGACATGGGGTAAGATGGCTATGGCCTGTGCCAACAGGGCAGACAGGTAAGTAAGATTGTTTTGTTTTTGATTCTTCCCATAGCTCTGAGCTTTGCACTGGCTCGTGGATGGCTCATCAATTGTATTCATGCTAATACTGAGGATAGAATACTGCAACCCAGAGTGGATAATCTCTTCGAGTTTATGATTCCCGGGTTTCGTACTGTTCACGGCTCAGATGAAGAATCTTCAGAAATGTCCCAACCTTCGCGATCTGCGGAATCTCTTTATAATTTTCATAAGTTCATGACTAATCATATGATCGAACAAGATTATATTCTTACCGGAGACACAGAGACATTATTGTTTCGAAAGGCGCTACAGTCTTTCAATAACCTGTCTGTTTTAAAAATCCAGGATATCCCGATTACGGATTCTGAAGATCCCTTTGTCCCGCCTGTTTTAAAAATCCAGGATATCCCGATTACGCATTCTGAAGATCCCTTTGCCCTGCAAAGATTCATCCTCTCCAACATTAGTACAATGCGTCAAGAAATGATTCCTTTTTCAGAGAACGGCCTTCACAAGCTCCTCAATGTGATGCCAAGGTTGCCATGCACTCTAAAAAAGCTCTTTTTACCCACGTATTTTCAAACCTGGGATATCTCTGATAGCGATACCACGCCTCTTCGAATGTTCCAAGGGGTGGAGGAATTCGAAGCAGTGATCATCAGACTGGACTCCAAGGACGTCTATCCTTCCCGCTCATTTATCCAGCAGATGTGGGAAAATATGCCAAGACTGAAGAGCTTGAGAATACGTTTCTGCGGCGACCTCGGGATCAAATTTCAAGGTATCGGCCATCCTTCTTCATTTGGTATCTATATGGGCCATCAGCATTTTCAGCATCTACGAGCAATCCATTTCCATGATCTGATTGCAGTAGCTCAGGAGTTTAAAGAGTTTATGCAATTACACTCATCTACCCTAACAAAGCTTCACTTATCCGGGAAGACATATTTTGCCGGTGTCTCTGTCACCATTCCTTCCGATGTCGCAGAGATCTCACCATTTGCTTGGATTGAGATGATTGTCTTCCTAGGCAAGGAAATGTCCCTTGATGATTTCTCCTTGGATGGCGAGTTCTCTACCTCTAGCTCTGAAGTATGGACAACCAATTATTCGAATTGGAATTGGATCATTCCACCTGCTCCTCCAAGACCATCACAGACAAGCTTGTTCACTCGTATTCATGAATATGTTATGCATAAAGGAGAGTCTCCGTTCCAACGAAAGCCTGAAAATGACGAAGAAAAATATGCCAGTTGGCACCCCCTTTCTGAATGGGAATATGAGGAGGATAATTCGTGGTGTTTCAATGCGGTCTGTCCTACTGATTACAGACGGACGGACACAATCGATTATCAGCGCGATCATCTAATCGAGTAGATTCAAAAATTGCAGCTAGAGGACATATAGGAGGCATAGAAAGCAGATTAGATCCTTTAGTCTGGAATAAAACGACTGTGAATGTACAGCTTGAGAATGGATACGGTGGGATATGTTGGGATTAATTAGCATAAAATTCAACAAATAATGGCAATATATTTACCAAACATTTCTCTTTCTGAATTTTGACATAAACGTGATTATAAACAAAAGCTTGAGTCATTCCATATGATTGAAGGCTCGTAAAAGATGTATCACGTCGAGCTATAAGGCTTACTCCCTACCAACCAGCCAACACCCCCTCATTCCAAGAAAGAATTCTCCAAATTTCCTTTCGCCACACCCACAGCCTCGCCATTCATAACCCCACGCACATAAGCCTCCCCAATCAACCGTCTATTCCCACTTCCCTCCACCGGTCTCAAAACCATCGGCACCTTCGACCCCGCAACAATCCAAACTTCATCCCCCTTCTCTACATCCAACGTCTGAGCCGCAATTCCCCAATATCCTTTCGCGGTTCTGAACATTCTTCTCCCGGCATATACGACCCTAAACGCCTCATAAAAATCACCGTAATCGCTATCGAGTTTTGCCTTTTCGGGTTCGGTGAAATCTTCCCTGGCGGAGATTTTGATTAGTTTGTCTAGATCTTTCCACGTGGGGATTAGAGATTTGTTGAACGGGTGTTGGGATAATGTATCGATCATATGTTTGGCTGCGTCGTATAACTTCTGGAGATTTGGTAACTTGGGAGTGTGGTTTGACAGTGCATAGTTATATGCGATAGTCAATTCCGAGATGCGTACTGCGATGAAATATTGAAAAGCATGTCGTGCATCTTCGTTGGCGGGGAGTTTTCGGAAAGTGTCTTTGATGAGTGTTCGCCAGAATGCTTCGAAATACGTTTCAGTGTTCTCGTCGGCATGGGGATAATCTTGATTTGGATAGTTTGCCAAGAGTTCTAGCACAGTGTTGAACCCAAAATCATTTCCCATGATTTCCGCATGGCTAGCTGCGAACTCGGGGATAGTATCAAGTTTATAAGCAGAAATAGGAAGAAGATGTCGCGATTCTAGCGGTGGTAAAATTGGTACTTCGAATTTTAGACCTCGACTTGCATTCCATCTCTCACTCCCTGGTTTTGGTCTGGGATTCCCGGCTAGGGGTTGTGGATTAGACGACGAGCTAAAATCCGGCACCCAAGATGGGAGGTTCCCAATAGCTCGCACAGATTCGGGTTTTTGAATCGCGAGAGAGTAATCCTCGACTAGAGAAAGTATATTCAGATCTTTAGTCTCAAATATTATTTCCCACACTGCTCTCGTATAAACACTCGCAGTTGTCGGTTCATTTTTATAATCTGGTGTCATATCTTCCGGTATTATCTTTCCTCCTTTCTCCCAGATACCTCGAATTGCATAGATTTTATCCTTCGGATTCGTCGCTTCGAAAAATCTCGAGTAATACAACAGCTTTTCTAAATCCAAAGCTCTTCCCATTTCCTCCTTTCCAAGCTTCGCCATCTCCCTCATATTTTGGAAGATTGACTGATTGTTCAATGTATTATTGACATAAACAGTGCCCTCGATATCCTCCACAGTCTCAATCAACATCTCCATCAACAATGTTCCTAATCCCGTCTCCCTCAGAATCTTCGCACAAGCAGTAATATCCCCCCATTCAATAACATCACTCCCACAAACCACGACGATTTTCCCCGGCAAAAAAGCTTCTTGGACTACCCATATCCGACTAAACCACGTGCGTTGCAGAAATGCTGCATATTCCAGCCATTGCCACATTTCCACCTCTTTAATCCCTAGTTTGGGGTAAACATCCCAGTCCTCTAGATCCGTGATTTGGAATCCGATGTATTTCTCCTCGGGGATCTTGGACAGAACACCCATTACTTCAATAGCATACGGAGAATGGAAATCTGAGACCCCGAGCCAGATAATTACTTGAGAGCATCGAGAATATATCTCGCCCATCATTCCAACCTGGATATTCCTCTCCTCAACACTATCTTGATTAATACAAATGCCATCTATCCAGATGAGATTTTGCCTTTGAAAACCCTTCCCATCCTCCTTCTCAACGTTATTCTTACTAAATTCCTGCAGAGCAAATAAGAGATTCTCCGTGATGAGCAATGTTTGTCCGTTGCAGATGATACGGTGTTCTCGATTAGCATTGCTGCGATGGATTTCGTCTTCGAGGCTGAGAGCGTGGTAGAGAGGGTCCGACCAGGTGTAGGAGAGACAATCATAGGGGGGTGCGGTTTCAAGATTTACTTCTTGTAGTGTTACGCGGATTGGGTTCTCGTCGGGACCGGAATCTAGATGCAGGAGGCGAATAAAGGGGGAGGGGAGGATGGAAGGGTAGATTGTGCTGGGGGTAGGTGGCATCATGCATAGATATGTCACGGTATTTGTGAGAGAAACGGCACTCGCGTGTCGCGAGGGTGGGGTTCGAAGATATGATTGATGGATGAGGATGTAGAAGAGTGAGATTTCTACTTATGCCAAGATAGACGGGGGAAGTCTAGAATTTATACGCATTGAGAAGCTATTGTGGGGTCTAGAAAGAAAAGGATGCATGCAGGGTGGGGGCGCTGGGGGTTTCACTGCTGACGTGTAGAAGAATGAGATTTAGTCAGCCCTGTGTCCCACGGCTGAGAAAAGACCTGTTGGGTATCCCGAGGACTCGGGCTACATGCGTTGTAGATTTTGATTAGTCTTATACTCATAGCCAGACATTATAGCTCTAGAGTCTAGAGAACCTCGTGAACTAGATTACCCTTGGCACTCAAGCTATAATTGCATGATTATAAATTTGATCTAATATTGTACAAATAGAAAGTTTATTATTTCATGATTAAACTTTTCCAATATTTCAGTCTCCCAACTATTTATGATACATTTTTCTAATTAACCGCTATTATACAGAGGCAATAGAAGTACGGTTTATACAAAACAAGAGTTAAGATACCCAAAGACTCCTCAACCACACCCTTAACCGTCATTATTTCCATCATTGACTCAAATCATTTGCTACAATCAGCACATTGATTAATATCAAGCTTTTTCAACTGCGTCTGAATCCCACATTTCGCCCCGCTCCCAGTAGGCGGACAAATGTTCTGATGAATATTCTGACGCCCCAATTTTTCAAAATTTGTACTATGCGGCGCACATTTAGTTTTGGTACGAGGGCAAAGCTTTCCAGGTTGAGGACATTTGCTCAAACATTGGGATACAGCTTCGCCACCAGCACATGATGGAACGTCGACGCAGAGTTTTCCACCCTTGCAGTCTGCATCTTTCTTGCATTTGTCAATTTTGGAGGATTCGAGAGCATTACGAGAGACGCCCTCGTTGACAGCTGGAAGGCCGTTGTTGAGCTCCTGGAGAATGAAATTTGCGATAGGAGATGTCGTTAGTTGGGATAAATAGTTGGTGATATTAGTTTTGGCTATTGGGTTACCGGATGAGGGACCAGCGAAATCAGTCGAGTTTTGAAATGTGTAAGAATACCCGGTTGATTCCTTGACACACAGACTAGAGTTCTTCCAGATAGCATCTGCAGCATATTGCCACAGATTGGTATAGTTATATATGGTTTGTGGAGTGTAGTAGATGCGACAATCTGCAGCTTCGTACGCAAATTGCAAGGGAATTTCCTCGTTTTTGCGTACTTGGTCACGGAGATTGATATCCGCGTAGTAAACAAACACGCTAAGTTGTTCAGTTCGATTTGGAAGGAATGTAGCATCTGGTGAGCTTTGATTTTGCAAAAGTTTTTGAGTGAAATCAATGTTGGCATCGAGAGTTGAGGTATCGTAGTCTCGTGCACCACGAGATCCGGCAGGGACTTGCATAGGTCCAGTAGATGGGGTCCCACCCACAGCAACGATTTTCACACCACTGGCCGATTGTCTAAACATCTCAACCAAGAGAGCACAAGAAGAGTGACATATACCGTCCGAGAGCTGCAGGAATTAGATAATGATTATTTGGAGGGTGTAGCGAAGACACTTACAATTATTATATCTTTTTCTGCAAAAGGTGGCTGGGCTCCAGAAGGTGCAGGATTCGCATCATAGCCGTAAACTACAAAAGAGTCATCACTGATATCTAGACCGGTACCCGATGCATCAAAAATAGCATTAGATAGATCATATTGTTGCTATTGATATTCGTCAGGTGTGTCTTAAATGGTGCCAGCAGTAGCAATCAAAGATAACATCAACTTACAGTATTAGTGAAGTTGTCACCATTGTACAAATTAGGCCCAAAAAACTCCCCCCAATTCGTGAAGTTGTGATTCGTATCAGCATTGATTCGATCAGTAACAACCCATTCATCAGCGGCTAAAGCATACTTTGTCTCATCGTCTTCGGCTAAGCTATCCCAGTACGGTGTTAGGGTTTTGCCAAGCACATCAGCAGAAGAATGAGCCCTCATTCGAGAACCGACAAATGGGTCGATATTCGGGAAAAATTGTTTGAATGTATCAATTGCGAGTAACGATTGTCCGCCATAATTTTGTTGAAGATCAATTACCACCTTCTTAAGACCGGCTGCTTGTGTCTGATTGATGAATTGAGCAATCGTTTGTTGGAAGCTAAATACTGCGTCCCCATCAACGTCGAAGCTGGGAATACTGAGAACGGAGATAGACGTGGAATTGAGGAAGTATCCTGTGCTTTTATTAGTAATCACGTATGCAAGTGAGGTAGAAGACATCGGCTTGACGAATATTGATAGGTAACATACCAGAAACAACACCATCGCCAAATGTTCCAAGATCTTCTTGGGCAATATCAGGTATATCGGGGTAGGCTGTATTGTTCCAGCCAGTTGGAGCTGGGGTGGTGGTTGTTGAAGTGGCCGCAGCTGTCATTGAACTAGTCGCAGATTCAATGGAAGAATCATCTTCCGAATCATTTGCATCCGGATCGTACGAGGCAGGATAGAATCCCAAAACGAAGAAATTGTAAAAGTCTCCCCCAGTCTGAAGAGGACCCGTTGGGCCGGGGCTATCGTAGATAGCAAGGTATTTCTCGGTCCAAGACGTCCCATTTTCCAGTACAAAAGTAATATTGTCGCCAGGGTAGAATGTCGCGGCGCCTGAAAATACATTGAAGGATCCTTGGATGTCTTGAGCCGCACTAAGCATTAACTGATTCCAATCTGAATGAGCCTCGAGGGTGCCCACTGAATTCACCGACGCGAAATCTGAAAGATAGGTGTTGGCATCTTTACCATTGATTGACTTGATAGCTGAAGGTTGAAAAGTTGTAAAGAAATCACTATCGAAAAGATCGTCGGCAAGATAGACCTTTGGAGTTTGCTGGCCATCTAATGATAGTGATACCACATCCCTTGGGCTTGCAAAACTAAATGCGGATAATACTCCTGCCAACATATCAACATGGCTATCGTGCGCAGCGTAAATCAAAGTCTGTAAAGCAGCCTCAAACTCGTATTGATTTGCGAAAACACCCTCGTCTATAGCGGTTTGAATTCGGGTCAGTCCTTCTAAGAGGTCAACCGCTGGTTGTTGATAACTTGTCGGTGGATTCTTCAGATATGACAATGTGCTCTGAAACTGAAGGGTGTCATTATAATATGAGATAAAACGAGAGGCGACAGCAGGATTAAAGGGAACGCTAGTAAGGCATTCAAACGCAAAACTTGCGTTGAATACAACTGTGTCTGTTGTTTCGTTAGCCAAGTATCAGGTTGATATAACATAACCTCATTACCTTCATTATTAACAATATCACCACACGCCGTTGAAGCAGCAGTCCGAGCACTCAATGTCGCAGTCGTTCCAGGTCTAGGACTTGCATTCACAGCCCAACTAACATAAAGTAAAAGTAACAACTTGGCACATTGGAAAGCCCACATGATGCTCTAGTAGCTAAGAAATAAGAAAAAGATTGAAAGTAAAGACTGACGCTACCTCGTGACTTTCATCAGTTGGGACGAAGAATTTATATATAAGGTTAATTGTTACAGGATAGGAGTGGAGTTACTTCGCGGCTGACAATATAAGGCTGTGTTATGTCAAAGAAGGACTAATCATGCATATGGCTTTTTAAGCGTAATTAACTTTGTGTGGCGCGATGATACTTTGCCTCGGGGTCACCTGTATTTGGTCAGCAACAAAAAAAGAAGTATCCCACTTTGGACCTAATGTCGTGGCAATCTATTTAAGAATTTCCATGTCATCCAAAGACACGTGAGAAGTACAGTATCAGATTGCGATACCGAATGATTGGTAACCTAGTAGACAACGGTCCTTTGGAGACCCCAAATTCGGGACCCGACATTAAGATTTAAGGATGGATTTGACTGAATTGGCATATCCCCTAGTCATTGTTCCAGCCAGTCTCGGCTATTTCCACAGTAGGTAAACAGAACCCAGCAGCCATGTCAGCACTAATATGGTGTGTGTAACCAGAAAGGTCTCTTTTGGTCGTAATTGAGAACGGATATAGCACATGAATATGATAGGGGGGAGAACGAGAGCTAAATCCGTATGCGACCCGGAGCAATCAAGGTGCTATCATGTTGCTGATTCGTAGGCCTTTGAGACTTCTCCGAACTGATGTGGAAGTTGGACGAGTGAAGAACATGTGCGTGATAATTATCCATTTAAAGATCAAGAAAGTGAGTTGTGATGGAGCCACTACTAAGCCATCAAGCCATCGTTGTCATTTTCGCGAGGGCACCAAATCTTCTGTCGCAGGATATAGGGCTAAAGTAACTGTGATCTTGCATGTCTTGGCTTGGCCTGGCTATTCTTATCGAAAGGTAGAAACTATCCAACCCTTATAGATACATAGCCCCCAAATCTTTGTGGCATTTTGTTTTTTCTATCGCCTCTGTCTACATCACACATGGAAATCCATGGGAATAGACATATCTCACTGATTCGCAGTCTCTACTTCTTCCCTTTCAATTATCGCTAGTATACGTCACACTGGCTTACTGTTTCGGAGGCAAACATTCGGTAGGTAGGATGAAGAGAAAGGTTGAACATCTCTGAGCTTAGGAAATTCGAGCATCTTGAGTAGACATATCAGCGTGGTCAATATCGTCTCCGAAACCACAAATCATTAATATCATACGAGGAATGAAGTTTGTAAATATTTGAAGGTTTTATTGAGAAATGGGTATCATGTTACAATACACAGCTTTGCGTGCTTCGGTGGTGGTAACAACAAATGCTGAGTCATCCATGTGATAGGTAAAAACAACCTTCCTTTTTAGGTAAGAAGCCATAGGATCCTATCATACCAAGAACTTCTCACGCCCTCGTGTGGCAAAGCTCCGTAAAGTTGCCCAATCAATCCAACTACTTCTTTCTCATTACTGAGTATGTTGAATTTTGAATCGTTGATATGTCGTTGATATGTGGTTGATATGTGGTTGATATATTGATTAATTTAATTTGACGCGTAGCACAAGAGAAAACTTCATTCATCATTGGCTAACTTGGTTATCTTTTGCTTCGATTGCTGGCTGCCACCTATGTTTCTTGCCCAAAGCAGATCATGAAAAGCATATCAAATACGGAGGGGATGTCATTGAGCTCGTGTATTTCATCTTGCTTACGTACTTGAGTACGACGACGTACACTTGATTTCACTTGTCATCTATCTCTTTTTCACATTCACATCAACAATTACATGCGATTGAGTAGCACAATTGGGTTTTTCTCTGACTATTCCTACGAATCAAACTTTTGAGTTATTGATAATCATTCACGTCAGCAATGCCTGACTCAGATAACCTATCCAGCCCAAATGATGATTCGGGGAATGATTGGGACGGACACGATAGTGACGCGCTCAGCCCAGCCGATGGCTACTTCAATTCGAATCAAATTCCTCAAAATATGATATCAGATCCTACGGTCTCACAACAGGATAAATCAAAATCCCGAGAGGCCAGGGAGGAGTCTCCGAGGGATAGTGAAATTCCCTCAATCCGGCGGATGTCGTCGTACACCGATGCGTCAGCTCATGCAATTCAGCATAGGCAAACACATTCCCATTCACTTCCTGCGTCATCACACCGTAGCTGTGATAACTCATTCTCTCAACATCAACCGTTCTTCGATCAACCCCCTCCAGCTTATATAGCTTCAGTGGAATCTTCCCCTGTCTCGGCACAAGGACAACACACTCCTGCAAATTACAATACATTCTCACAGCATCGACTCGAAGAAGGACTACGAAGAGAACCTCAGGGCATGGGAGGACCGGCCGATGATTCTGAAATGAATGAGAGAACCCCACTTTGGCGATATAGAACACAGAAAAAGACTTCTTTTCGACGAGAGATAATAACAAAAGTTATTTTAGTAGGTCTGGTTCTTGCGATTGTTGCTACTATATTGAATACCATTTTTTCCAGAAGATCAGTAAGTTTGCCTATCGGATTATATGATATTGTCTTTGTCCATGGAGTCACACCCTAATATCCTGCCATTCAATATTTATCACACATCAGGTGTTTAGTCCGAAAGCTAATCATTATACAAGAATTCCGATTCAATTATGGGAGGAGGGCCTAAATTTCCCAACCCCATTCACACTGGTGGCCCATACTGTCAAAACATATCTGAATCAGAGCAAACCACGTTCGAGATTCCGAATGCCTCTGGACTAGTAGTCCTACAAGACTTCTACAAACAAGATTTCCCTCACAACGGGCGAAAAGTGATAACTGCAGGAGAAGTTCGCATTCGAAATTTGCCAAGCAATTCACACAATGGAAAAGCACACTTTACAGTTGACGTCAAACTTAGCGATCCCGAATTGTCTGTAATAAAGACCTGGAATGAGGATGACGGGACACTAAAGATCAGCACGCCACGGTTTGCACACCCAGGTACACATGACAGGCCTTGTATCTCAGTTGAGATTACTGCCTGGGTTCCGGAACATGCGAAAATATCAAACGTGTTTTTTGATTTGGTAACACTATCAATTCGATTGTTTGGCGATGTCAATATCAAGGTTTCCGGAGATACCGTATTGAAAACGGTGTCAGGTTATGTTGATTTCACCAAACCTTTATCTCTGTCTTCAAATCAAGCTTCGATCACCGCATCTGGGTTTCAATCAGTGACAAATGCCGAATTCGATTCTCGTCGCATCATCATCGAAACTGTCTCCGGTAGAATAGAGGGTGCATATCCCTTATACGATCTTCTGAAACTATCATCCCAATCTGGAACGATCGGAGTCGACATACACCCCAAACCCGTCCTCGAATCAGCACCTGCTCCCGCCACTCTAGACATCCATACGGCTTCTGGGGGAATTGAAGTACAGTCACCTATCAAAATCCCACAAGCTACTCATCCCCGAGAATACATCACTCGTGTAGAATCTATATCTGGTACCATTCAAGGTGATTTTTTCATTGGTTCTATGGGGTCCTTCAAGACAAGCTCTAATACAATTCAACTTGTGGCCAAACCGGTTTTGCCGGCGACATCTGATGATGAGGGACAGAGAAATGAGTTTTCTACGTTCTCCGTTAGTGGGAGTACACATGTTACATTACTTGATCCTTTATTCATCCTTCCTCCTACTGGACAAACCTACAAGGAGCCAATAGACTCCAACCACTACTCCTCTATTCAAGTATACAACAGCAAACTCCGCACCTTCCACTCCACCCACAGAACCACCAGCGGCGGAATTGAGGCGTACTATCCCTCCACCTGGATCGGCAATATTGAAGCTAAAACAATATCCGGAAGAATAGAAGTGGAGGGGAAGGGAATAGAAATTGTGAAAAGAAATGATGGGTGGGGTTTCAAAAGGATTAAGGCTAGGAAGGGAGTGGAGAGGGATGAGGATGGGGGATCAGTCGGGTTGAAGACAGTGGGTGGGGGAATCAAGTTTAGAATTGCTGAGGAGCTGTGAAAAAGGGACGCAGATAACGATGAAGATGCTGAGGGACTGAGGGTTGAGATGAAAATTGATATTCGGATTTACGGAAACAATTTGGGATATTTAATGAATTAATGACAGAGGAGAGCTGGAATACACGATACATGTTGGATTGCGGAAATATATTTGGATGGATACAACGTCACATACGCAGCGATGAGAAACATGAATAACATTTTCCTAAGACTTATAAGCACAATGGAATCAAACTAAAAGTTCACGAAAGAAAAGACTCGTCGTATTTCTTACTATCAGACCAGATCATTTCATGAATATGACTTCTTATTTTACTCTTTTTTGATTACTACCCACCACCAATATGAAACCCAAAAGCCTATCTCCCACAAGCTCAATAGTCTTTTCGCTTCCCCCCCTTCATTCTATCGTTTAACATTTTCCAGAGCCAACATAGACGTTAATACCAACTTACAATTGTTTCTAGAAAACTTCCGTCTCCACTTTTCTCCAGCCAACACAAAATATGATTCGCAGGGGATAGTCGATCCCGCCACAAAAAAAAACGGACAACTTCCAACGGCCAAGGCGCCCTGCATATTTTCCACTTGCGTGGCAACATGTCCATTGTCCACGGTAACACATTTATTCAGAATCAATCCTTTTTATCGCACCGCAGAAATTGGATTAAGATCCGTGGCTACTACATATACGGTACCCATATGGGAATACGAAGATAGACCAGTGTTCGGAAAACCGGATAACTTGTTCTAGCTCGAGTAGTTCGAGACTACCCCACAAATTTGATGTGCTTGGGCTAGACTTTTCCATGTGCATTTTTCATAGGCCAGGAAGGCTTTTTGCCCCGTGTTCTTGCGTGCGTGCGTGCGCGCATGCGTTGGGAACATTCAATGCAGGTACATATATACTGACCGACTTTATATACTCCAGTCTCTGTTTATAAGGATTGGATGCCCTACTCAATCAATGGTAGTTATTTTTAATGAGAAGTTTCTCAACTGATAAATCTTTTTTCTTTGCCACTGCCACTACCACGTGGGTTGGAAATACATAATATACACGATGCGAATATAGACAATTGCAAGTACTATTTGCTATTGCAATTTTCCTCGGATTCCTGGTTCCTCACTCACTCACCAGCTTCAATGTTGAGTATTAGGATAGGGGAATAAATCCGGAATTGCTTGTTCTTGGTTGTGTCTATTTTTTATATAATCTTTGGGAAAGGGGGAGATATTTGCACGTGGGATATCCGAGGACTGGTAGCGCGGCGCGGCGCCATTACTAGTAAGTTAGTTCAGGCGACATATTTATATGCTCAGGGAAAATATTTCCATCTTCACGATTTTAAATATTGCAATCGAATCCATCCTTCGTATTATTCTGATATTTGTTCCTCGGCATACTTCTTATATTTTGGGGGTCTCAATATTGAGAACAAATATTACTTTTCTCATTGTGGGACGGCAATGAAAAGTTTGATCTTCGGTCATTTATATATCTATCTTCTTGTAAATTTACATACATATTGCCTTTAGGTAAGTTCTCTACTCTTTATACCTGCCAATTCTCATACTCACCAAATCTCCAGGTTCCTCACCAGACCAACCCAAAAAAATCATTCAAAATGGCTCCTCCTTCAAAGTCTAAGTCAGACTCTCAATCCGGAATTCAAAAAATAATCTCCTCTCGGAGCTCCTCATCGACGCATTCATCAACCTCTCACTCCGGACCCTACTGGCATCCCAACTTCACCACGTCCATCACCCCTATAAACTGTTGGTCCCACAACGACGAACACCAACCCATTCCTCTTTATACCGCTCTCGCCGCAGGCTGTATAGCAATCGAAGCCGATTGTTTTACATCTTCGCATTATCCAAGCTCTTGGATTCCATTCTCTCGTGCGCCAAAAATATCCGAAAATGATCTTCTCGTAGGCCACGCAACCTCAGAACTTCACCCCTCTCGGACACTCTCGGCTCTATATTTAAATCCACTCCTTGAGATCCTCACACAGCAAAACCTCGCTGCCGGAAATCCCGCCAAAAAAGTCGGGGTATGGAATGAAAATCCACACCTATCCCTGCACCTAACCATCGACTATAAAACCGTATCCTCGGGCCACGACGGGATCCCGATCCTCTATTCCCTTCTCGAACCCCTCCGCGCAGCGGGATTCCTCACATACTACGACACGCGCACCGAGAAATTAGTTCCGGGCCCCATCACCATTGTCGGAACCGGGGATGCGGATTTCGATTTAATCTGCACATACGAACGCGTCTCCATCTTCAAAGATGCGCGATTTTTCCAATTTTTGGATTCGCACAATCCGTCGAATTCTCTGTATGTATCTGCCAACATCTCGAGCTCCATTGGTCGCTTTTCCACATCGAAAGGTCCGACCAAGGAACAGATTAGGAGGATAAGGAAGGAATGTAGGGAGGTGAGGGAAAGAGGATTGATACCGAGATATTGGGGGACGCCGGATAATGAGGAGTGGTGGAGGGTCTTGGTGGAGAGCGGGGTTGAGGTGTTGAATTGTGATGATCTTGAACGGGGGGGTAGGTGGTTGAGGGGCAAAATCGTGAGGGGAGTTGGGGTGGGGGCGGTTTGGAAAGAGGGGGTTAAGGAGGGGGAAGAGGATGGGTGGGAGAGAGGGGGTGTTTGGGGGGGTTGTATGGTTTTGTGATGGGATGGGATGGGATGGGATGGGTCGATTGGAGATATTTAACTACCTATCTGAACAACAATTACGGGAACTAATACCATTACCGGGACTTGGATAACTTTACTTACCAACTAATAGTACGTATATATATAACGATATAACAAAATCATCACATCAACCCAAAATAACATACAAACCTCCCTATAAAATAAAACCATAACTCAATATCCTCCCCCCAATTTAACCACTCATCAAAAACTGTATTAGTCCAATCTAATTTACCTCCTCTTAAATCCATCAATAATAATAGATTCCTAGTACTTATCATGGGCATATAGATCCATATCATTGCAATCGAAAACAACCATCTAGTAGGATCTTTTCTTCCCGTACCTAATGAAGGAGGTACTGTATATACACTATTGATCTCAGTTGAGGGTGCGTTTGGAAATGAGGGGCTTGGTTTAGTTTTTTTTATGATTTATCAGGTGGCGTATATATATCTTAGTAGGCATCTTTCCCCAAACACTTTTATTATGATGATAATCGTCAACTTCACCGAACGAAAGGTGGAGTTGATTGATCGTGATGCTGATATTCAAGAATCAATTTTAGTTTTGTTTGTTTTCTTGATGTTAATAGGCATTCTAAGTTAGTTTACTACGTAGTTCTATGGAAACTCAAATAGTTATTCACAAGTTAATTAAGTTGAAAATATTATAAATATCGATATCGATATTATTAAAATAAGACCAATAGGTATCTAAATAGAGAATATACTCTCCAGATACCTAGTACCTTATGAGCATAAGCAAACATGAAAATGTAGATCCAAGCCCTCCCAATTCGAGAACTGCAGTCATGAACCAACGATAGACCCGCTCAAGAATATACTTCCCAACCTGATCAAAAATTCATGATCTAACATCTCTGCGCTACTGTGAGAGAATGGATGTATTCAGAGCGAGGGTTTCTCAAATCGCTTTTACTTCTATGCTCTTCTTATAGAGTTTTGGAGGTTGTGTGGTTTGGAGGATGGAGGAGGAGCTACGTACAGTATCTTTTGCATTGGATTTGAAAGTTATAATATCTCGAATTGCGAATATTCTCTTCATTTGAGATTATCATTGTGGATGGGGGTTGAGAGAGTGTTGTGAGATTTATCTCGAGAATCCATCTATCTACTCTCCTTCATTATTTCCCCCTTTCCCTTCTGATCTCACTAATCCTCATACATATATATCAAATCAGATCAAATAAATATAAACATGAAATCAAGAAGCTACAGTAGGAATAAGGAGAAAGCTCAGAGAGAGCAGAGAGGTGAAAGCCTCCGAAGATATATATTACCGCCAATGTAAATAAATCACAAGTTAAACAAATTTGCGCCATTCTGTATATATTACATTATAACCATCCAACCCCATGAATTGTAAATTCTGCACTCTAGATATAAAACCCCCAAAAACCAAGACCAAAGATCTCCTCATTATACTTACAATACAGCTACGCATATCTAACAACAAAAAACAAAAACAAGTAAACTCCACCTTGAAGTTTGATATGATAGTAGTTTTATGGGGAGTTGGGTTTCAAGGTGGAAGAATATATGATTACCTACTTCCTGTAGTACAGGGTGTGAAGATGTATGCTAGGTTCAGAAGTGCACGATCTTTCTTAAATGAATGGGACAATTTTTGTGTTCTCTGGAATCTACTGTAGACCATCTTGCTTGTTGTAAGATTATATAGAGAGTATTGATCGTGTGGTATAAACGTTATTGTATTGTTATTGTGACTAAAGAGCAAGTTCTACAGAGTCGGGAGATTCTATATGGGAAACTCATAGTGATTAATCAAGCTAACTAGGGCATATAGAGCATATATATCAACATAGCAACATATCGTCTGTCGGGCCAGTTTTATATTATCGTGTTCAAAAGCATAAGAACATGACATTTTCAATCGTTATATTATAAGGTTTGAAGGTATTATCGAAGTATAGGATGATAAATGCATTAAAGAGTAGATTCTGCAACTTCATAGCTAGTACCCTCAAGAAACCCACCAAGTTCATAAGAGTTTCCTGAAAATTGGTGAATTGCAGATATATAACCAAATCCCATGAATATTACCTAAAGTACCTACCTAGTTATACTATTAGTCCTCCTCGAAAATCCATCCTCCCTTCCTTCGCTTAACCCGACCCTTCAAACCTAGGGGTGAACTGCTATTCAATCATTCCCCAATCCCCCCATCCCCCCATCATCCATACACCAAAAACAAAATGTAACATCCAGTTTCCCATTTCCCATTTCCACAATCAATGAATCAACTTTTGACCCAGACATCCATATTCCCAAACATATTCCCATCCACATACATACACATTCCCATACTTTATTCCCTTGATATTGATATTTTCCCCATCCCATCCCCCCCCAAAACAAATCCACATATTCCATATTCCACATTCCATGTCATAGATTCACATAACTCTAGCACACCTAATACCTAATATACATCCCCCTCCATCCCCCTCCACCCCCCATCATCCCATCTCCCACCCCCTCTCCCACCTCCCCTCCTACACCCAGGTTCCGAGCCCAACACAAACAAAAAGCCCCTCCGAGATCTATAAAGAACGAACCCCCATTACAAATTACAAATTGCAAATTGCAAATTGCCATAATAATAGCCTCTTACCCCTTATCCCTCACCTCTTACCTCTCACCTCTCACCTCTCACCTTCTCAACTCATATCAACTAATTCAATTCAACTCAACTTATATCATACCATACCAATGAACTGACTAAATCAATCAAGACTCAAAATTCAAATCCCATAATGTGAAAATATAATTTTTAAATTTCGATTCATCTCTTTACCTCCCTTTTCCCTTCTCCCTTCTCCCTTCTCTCTTCTCCCTTCAAGTCCATCCACTACATCTACCTATCCATTCTTTCAATTTGCCACCCTTCCATTCCATCCTATACCTCATCCCAAACCTCCTTCCCTATCCCTATCAAATCAAACCGGAAACCCCCGAATTGAAATGAATCGAAATGATCCAGCTGCGCTCCTTACAACCCAATCCAATCCAATCCAATCCAACCATTCATTCATTCATCGATCTGAATCATCAGACCAGACCAGACTAGGCCAGACCAGATCAGAATAGATGAATTCCATCTAATCCTTAGTGACTGCAATGGGAGTGACAGCGTAGGTAGGTCTAACGTATCTATAAAATTTGAATCAAGATATTAGCAATCATATCATATCATTTCCGAATCCCTTCTCCCATCCATCCAATCTTTCTTTCCTTCTTTCATACATTCCATTTCCACCCCTCCTCCCTCCTCCCCCCCAAAAAACAAAAAAACAAAAAAAACAACATACCTATCACTATTATAAGCACTAGTCTCCGTACCCAACAATTCCTTCTCCCTCTTCAAATCCGCCCAATGTCTCCTGACCAAATCGCGATCCGTTTCCGCCGTCAAGAGAGGGATGAGATGGATTCTCGACCACATCTTTTCGCGGGCGTATTCACTGTTTTTTTTGGCTCTTCGTTAGTGATCCGTACCTATACATAACATATCTAAACCCCATCATAGAGAGACTCCTCATTTCCAAGCTTCTTTTTCTTCTCTGTCGATGTATTATATTCGAGGCTTGGAGATTGGCGTATATATCACACACCCATCCAATCCAATCCAAGCCAATACAATATTCTGCCCAGAAACTTCCGAGGAAACCCAAACATCATCCCACATCCCCCCTCCCCCCAACTTCTCCCAAAAAAGAAAAGAAGAAAAAAAGACAAAAAAAGACAAACATACTTCTGTTCCCGAATACCCTTTCCCACCTTCCAGAATCCATATGTCATCACGCCAGCCATCGCAAGGAGCATGACCGAGGGTCTGAAGCCGCGTGCGGGGAGGTTTCTCTATTTGGTTGGTGTGTGTGTTAGCTTTGTACGTTTTTATCTCCTCCCTTCCATCTCTCCTCATGCCCATCCCAAAACCCCCTCGCATCCTCATCCTCCTCTTCCCCCAAAGAAAATCCCACAAACGCATACACAAACGCACAAACATACCTTATACTGAACGGCCTCATACCCGCCCTTTGGCGGCATATCCTGTGGCATCTTTGCTTTATTTTCTTCTGTTCTTCCTTCCTTCTTCCTATCTTTCTCAATTCCAACCCTTCAATTCCAATCCAATCCACTTCTTTCTATGCGATCCTCGTTCCGTTCCGTTCTGCTTCTGCTTCTCAAACAAACAATTGATTCCCCTTCGATTTATTGATTTCTCTTCGATTTATTAGGCGAAAGGCGGCGCGCAACAGATGTTCCTTGCAGGTTATGGGGGGTGATGGATGGCGATTGAGAGGTGAGGTGAGGTGAGGCTCGAATAATCACACTCTCTCGATGTTCCTTCCAGTTTCCACGCCGGCCCGCGGGCAGGCGGGGATCAGAAATTATGGTGGCCTTGGGAATCAGGTTTTTATTTATCGAGCAGGTCGTCCAATCAGATTTGTTGGTTTACTACTACTACTACAGCTACTATATATGCAACTCTACAACTCTACAACTCTACAACTTATTAATAACTTACAATACTTGTGTAATTAATACTCATACGATTTCCAAATCCAAATCCAAATCCAAATCCAAGACTCTCTAATTATAGATTATACAGGTAGAGTAGATATATATATATATATATCTCCAGGTACCTACCTACCTAGATGATATTCGATATTCATTCAATCTATTGACTGAATTTATTTTATATATTTATATACGTATATTGTATATGTAAGTTTTATATATATAAATTTCAAGTCATATATATGTTCATATATATTCATATATGTTACCCTACCTAACCTATCTAGATAAGTACCTATATAGATAAATATATACCTTGTAAAGCAACCCAAGCAACTCAAGCAACCCAAGCAACTCAAGCAACCCAAGTACCTAGGTATTTAAAAGTACCTAGATATTTAAAAATAGGTATTTAAAGGTAGGTACCTAAATAGGTAGATAGACATCAAGCAAGAATAGTGTATAAAATCAAATCAGATCATTGATTCACCATATCAGGCCAGGTCAGGTCTTCTTATCTTCATCTTCATCTTCATATTCATCTTCATATTCATCTTCATATTCTTCTTCATCTTCATCTTCATATTCTTCTTCATCTCATCAAGGTTCCCTTCCCTTACTCTTCCCTAAACCATTCCATTCTCCCACCTCCAACCACTCCACCAACTCCACTCTTCATTTCATCGCTCGCCGCGAAATACCCTCCCCTCCACCTCCACCTCCACCTCCCCACACCCCCTCCTCCCCTTCCCCCTCCCCCTCACAATTCG